>JANHGB010157376.1:0-97981 GCA_026283785.1 Coracopsis vasa
TTGTGTTATACCTTAGTGACTGGACTGTTCTTATCTCAACCTGTGGGAGTTACATTCTGTCAATTCTCCTCTCCATCCCTCTGGGAGCTGGGGGAGGAAGGAGGGGAGTGAGCGAGCGGCTGCGTGGTACTGGGCTGCTGGCTGGGCTTAAACCACAACACAAGTGGAGTATCACCGGGGTGTATCCTCAGACCATCTTGTCCTAAGTGACCTGGAGGAGGCAACAGAGGAGTTGATCTTGAATTTTGCAGATGACACCAAATTAGAGGGGAATCTCTTGATACACTGGAGGTAAGGGCTGCCATCTAGAGGGACTTAGGCTGGAGGAATGCGCCAACAGGAACCTTATGAAAATTCAACCAGAAAAATTGTAAACTTTGACATATCTCCAAGCATCTCTTGCAACAATACGGGCTGTGAGCTGGCTGGCTGGGAAGCAGCTCTGCAGGAAAGGCCCTGTGGGTCCTTGTGGGCAGTGAGCTGAGCATGCAACATGCCCTTGTGGCAGCAATGGCTAACAGTATCCTAGACTTATTAAAAGGAGTATAGCTGGGGAAAAGTGATTATTGTCATTTATTAAGCACGTCCTAGACCACATACTATGCCCAGTTTGCCCCCCAGCGTCCCCAGTACAAGAAATACATTGAGTTCAGTATAGTGCTGCCAAGCCACTTGCTGGAGCACTTGCCCACTGCTGGGCTGGTTCAGGCCAGAGAGAAAGCTTTTAGGTGAATATCAGCCTTCCAGTGTGTAGGAAGACATTCTCAAGAAGATGAAGCCAGGCTCTTCACAGTGGTGCACAGTGGAAGATGAGGTAACAGACATGAACTGAAAGAAGAGAGTTTCAAACTGTGAGTAAGCAGAAGCTTTCACCATGGGGATAGTCAGACAGACGAACAGCTTATGTGTCTCTGCCCTTATAGCTGACCCTGCTTTGAGAAGGGGGTTGCACTACAGATCTGAGGTCCTTCTAACTTATCTTATAACCATATCCTCAACTATGGGACATCAAGATATGGGGAACACCCTTTTTCATTTTATCATGGACTTTTCTTCAACCCATGCTGCATCTGTGACTGCATAGATGCAACTCACAGAAAACAAGCTGACAGTTTCCAAAGACAGTTATTTCTCCTTAATACAGATCCTTTATCATCCTTCAATAGTTTAATAAACATACGAAGAGGTGGGCAATATCACCTGTTTCTTAAATTATGATATTTGTTGATAGTGACCTTCAAATAGCCTGTAATATGTTTGCGTAGCGTGCATGAAGCTATTTATTTTCAATGATGCCATTTTGCTCACATGAATGATTTTTCTTTTCAAACATATCAATGAGTGATTGTCTTTTTTTTCATGCTATGATATTCCACGTAAGATTATCTGTATGTCACTTTACCTCTTTGTCATTTAGAAATGCAAAAGTCAAAGATTACATGCCCTTCTCGATGGAAACGTCTTGCTCGAAAGTGTCTAATTTGGAATTGTTGTCCATTCTGGAGAGCAGTCAAAGAGAAGGTGAAAATGGTAATTTTGGATCCATCTGCTGATATCTTGATCATGGTTTGCATTATTGCAAATACCTTATTCATGGCTTTGGAGCAGCCTGATGTGAACGCTGATTACCAAAAAATATTTTATAGAAGTGACTTGGTAAGTTAGGCCTATGTTAGAATGAATATGGAGTTATGACCCCATATTTACATTTGGACAATCCCATAAAGAGACATACTTTTTCAGTGACTTTTTGCTGGATTTCTTTTTCCTCTTTCTAGGTCTTCACCCTGATTTTTACAGCAGAAATGATCTTGAAAATCATTGCTCTTGATCCTTACAACTATTTTCAGCAAAAATGGAATATTTTTGATAGCATAGTTGTTATGATTGACCTAATAAGCTTTAAAGAAAATCTATCATATTTCAGGCTGGTAATTATTTCTTTATTCTTTTTTAAGTATATATTGTGTAGATTTGTAAAAGATTACAACGAAACACCCTCAAATTATTTTGTGGGTGAACCTGTTAAATCACTTCTCTTTGTTAATAAATAGCAAGCCAGTGTGAATATTTAATTAGAGTGAATATTAAATGAATATTGACAGATGCATTCAATCTGATTATTATACTGTGTATATTGGATACTATAAATCCTGTGGCACAATGTGCTCTTTTGAAGATTTGACCTAACAGACAGTTCACTGGCTTTCTGTTAGGTCTGTACAGTGGCACTGCTCAACTACATTTCAGATCTTCCATTAGGAAAAGATATTATCTGAGCTTATGGATAGCAACGGTTCCCTCACAGCTTTTCCTTTAGAGTTGAGATTTGTAAAATAACATAGCTTTCCTCAAGGCTTAGGCTTGGCCTTGAGGTCTTCTCAAGGCTTTTCTCCATCTTAGGGAACAGGAGGAGTATCTTTGAGATGCCTATGTTTTTGTTTGCATCCTTGCCATGTATTTAGAGTGCTGTATTTCCTAAATGTTTCTAACATTCTTCATAGCTTTTCAGAGTCATCACACCTAGAAATTCATTTAAATTCTGTTTCATCTTGTGTATCATGACTGAAAGATTGAAGCAGCCCTGATGCTAATTTTACTAAAAGTGTCCTTTTTACTCATGCGAATGCATAGAATAGATCCCACCTGGCTTTTCAGATCCTATTTTAAGTCAGCTGTGTAAGAAGTAGAAAAAATTATTTTTTCAATTTTTCTTATATATTTGATTTAGTCTACAATGCAGTCATTTCATAAGCCTCATGCAAGTACCTATAAGCCACTTGAATAATATTTCTATTATCATCATTGCTCTTAATGCTAATTAACTATCTGAGTGAAGCATAGTGTTTTGCATTGGAACAAATATAAACCTTTCTTTGGGGGAAAAGTTATGGTGGTGTTCCTGAAGTAAAGCCAGCATGATAAATGCGGGGTCTGTTTTTTATTTATGCTGTGCTATCTATGCAGTGTTTGCTACTCACACTCTTCTCTTGTGTTTTACTTACAGCTAAGGATCTTCAAATTGACAAAATTCTGGCCAGCCTTAAATACTCTAATGAAAATAATTCTAAACTCAGTTGGTGCTCTGGGTAACCTCACTCTGGTTTTGATTATCACTGTATTTATTTTTGCTGTAGTAGGAAAGCAGGTTTTAGGCACTTATTATGAAAAATATGCTTGTAAAATAAGCACCGATGAACACTTACGCTGGCATATGAAGGATTTTTATCATTCGTTCCTGATTATATTCCGAATATTATGTGGAGAATGGATTGAAACCATGTGGGAATGTATGGAAGTGGCTGGAAAAGGGCTATGTCTTCCCATTTTTTTGCTAGTCCTGATCATAGGAAACCTGGTGGTGAGTTTCAAGCTATTTTTCAGTCCCTTCTGAATGCATCCAATTACATCAGCATCTTTCTTTCCAGGGCAAACTTTATTATTTGAAAAATATTCACAATATTCTTTTTTTCTGGATGTTACTTAATGTATGTTTTTCTTCTTTTTTTCCTTTTCCCCTTTCTTTTTTCTCACACAAGAGATAGCTGCTAAGCAAAATAAAATTATTTCTTCTACCCAGAGTATAGAAGTGCAGTGCTTTAGATAATTTGGTCTCTGATTTTTTCATCTTTGTGTTACTAGGATTAAATAACAAAATTATTCAGTGCTTTTAATGCTTGCCAGCTTATCCTTTTATTATCTAAAATCTCCAGATATTCTGGTTTGTGTGCCATATAATTGATCTAGTGTATATAGGTGGGAAGACAAAGTCTTTTTCATCTGCTTGATTTGTTGGCACATACCAGATCCTTTTTGATGGTAGTGTTACTAAACTTTATCTTTGCCTGCTGTTTTTCTACATATCTACCTCCTTGTAGACATTATTGACATCAGAGCATGTGAAAATATATTTGCTAGACCCAAGCTGTCACTTCTTTCTTTTTGTTCCTGCCCTTCCTTCCAGAAAGAGCCATATTATAGTATATTAATACTTCAGTATAATAGTAAATGATTTCATTGCAGTGGCTGATGAAAGCAAGACTGAGATGTTTTTATCTAAGGAAAGTTTTCTGAAATGCCTTTTCTGTTACCAGTAGTGTCTCCAACTTACTTTTAACTATTTTAAGGTTCTCAACCTATTCATTGCCTTGCTGCTGAATTCGTTCAATACTGACTCCTCAATGGGACAAGAGGAATCTGGACAAATGACCAAAAGTCAGATTACCATTGAGCAGATTCGCAAGGGCTTGCAGTCTGTGAAAGACAGAATTTTGGGTCATTGTGGCAAAACAATGAAACGAAGCCTCAAAACAACAGCCAAAAAGAAGACTTTGGTGAAAATTTCAGCCAAAGACCTAGAGGAAAATAACTATGCCATGACAGATGTCAGAAAGGATATAGACAACAGCTGCTTAGACCTGGGTTATTACAATACTGAAAGGAATTGCTCAGTAACAAGGAAATATGAAGAATTTTTGACCAGTCATAGTACCTGTGTTCCCATTGCAGTACCAGAGACTTACATGGATGAAGGTGGTGATGAGCACGGTGTATGCACAGAAATAGAATACAGAAAACAGGTAGGGAATATTAATACTTGAAAAATTATTGTAACTTGCATCTATAAATATGATCTTGAAGACTCAACTGTAAATGTTATCCTTTCTGTCATTTCTGTCATTTTACTTTCTTTGTTCTTCTAGTAGCTTTAAAATGCAAAATACACCCAAATAGTGTTAGTTATTTAATAATGTTGAATATTCACTTTTTCATCATTCTCCTCCTTGATAGCCATCGTTCTACTTTGGTCTGTTTTGCTTCCATTTATGGTTGTCAATTGCTAAATGAAGTTTGATCAAGACAGAAATTCTCCTTTGCCTTACAGATGGCACCTGGAATTTTTTGAGGACAGTACTCTTGTGTTGTTCTTATGTTGCTTGTCAGTTGCATAGAGTCCAGATGAAAAGCAAATGAAAGCTTCACCTTAAAAAATTAATTTCTTAATTTTTTTTAATCCCCTTTTCACTTCTATGATACTTTGGACTCCCTTTTATATCTCTTTATTTTTTTGTGTTGGGCAGGTAAAAGCTCAAGTGTTTCTGCATGCGAGGTGTTTATATTGCCATGATAAAGCGGTGCAATTAATTTTCCTGTACATAGGCATTTAAGGATATTTGAGATACTTGAGGTATCTATCACATCCACATGGGACTGACAAATAAGACACAGAAGCTATAGGAACTTCCATTGTCATCTGGCGCCCAGGGATGTGTAGAAACACCTCAGATGACACTAGGTATCAGCCACATTTAGATTACGCCATTTAGATACCTGAATTTCAAGATTCCACGTACTACTCAGCTTATAGATGTCAAGTGCCATTTGAGGTGCTGGGTCATCTCATACAGCTTCTAAATGCATCTATAAAGAGGTGTCTGTCAGTTCCTGTATATCCTGCACTGCATCTAACATGCCATGGGTATGCCTTAGATACTGTCCAGGTATCTTAGAAGGCACTAAGCATGCATGAATGCATTTTAGCTCAAAATCATTGGATCATCCTCTGAGATTCTTATTCTTGTACAAATATTTTTGCCTATAAAAGGTAAGGGTGGTACCTTTTAGCCCATTGACAGTACTGCAGCTGTGTATGAAATACCCAATAGTAGTTTCAGCTTGGATTAGCAAAAAAAGGATATCAAGCTAATTCCTTTCAGAAGCCTGCCTTATTCACAGGCAGGCAGTTGTAATAAGAGGTGGCAGACTCCAATACACCTTCTTTACAATCTTTTGTAAGAAGGTGAACAAAAAATTATTAACCTGTTGTAGTTTAGCCCCAGACAGCAACTAAGCACCACACAGCCTCTCACTCACTCCCCGTGTTGGGATGAAAGAATGTGAGAAAACTAATGGGTTGAGACAAATACGGATTAATAGGTAAAGCAAAAGCCACTCACACAGGCAAAGCAAAATAAGGAATTCATTCACCACTTCCCATCAGCAGGTGGACGTTCATGCATCTCCAGGAGAGCAGGGTTCCACCGTGTGTAACAATTACTTAGGAAAACAAACGCCATCACTCCAAATATTATCCCCCCTTCCTCCTTCTTCTTCCCCAGCTTTATATGCTAAGCATTATGCCATATGGTATGGAATATTCCTTGGGTCAGTTGGGGTCAGCTGTCCCAGTTGTGTCCACTCCCAACTCTTTGTGTACCTCAGCATCCTTTGTGCACCTACCCATATTAGACTCTGCATAAGAACTGCTCAGCAATAATGAAAAAATCACTGTGTTATCAACAGTATTTCCAGCACAAATTCAAGACACAGCCCCACACTAGCTACTGTGAAGAAAATGAACTCTACCCCAGCCAAAACCAGCACAGGACTGAGAGCTGGTTTGGATCACTTAGCTCTTCTCCCTGGAACTAGAAAGATGAGAAGATTCTTGGGGTCCAGCTGAAAAGGTTGCTGCTGGGTTAGTCCATCTGAACTTTGTGATTTGGATGCAGGAATACATCAGTGGGCTAACTGTAGATCTTGAGGCATGGTACATTTCCACAGTGTAACTACAGGAACACAGAAAAAGAAAAAAAAAGTTCTTTTACATGCCTTTATGGATATAATTTAATTATCTGTAAAAAGACAAACATGCTGAATTTTGTGGATGCTTTAGATTCTGTTAAAGAATTTTTACTTTTAAGAATGACTCTCAGGAAATGTGGAAAGTCAACTGTTTTGCATTATTTTATGCAGGAAGACAGTTTAAGACATAGAGGAGAGTGCCGGAGTTCAAGTTCCTTCAGTCAGACTTCTGAGAATTCTGAAACTTTAAGTTGTTTTTCAGAAACACACCAAAAGAAAGAGCAAAAAGAGGTAATTATAAATTTTATCACCTTGCAGAATATGCTAGAGATGAAAATTGTCACAGCGGTTCTCTCATTCAGCAATGACAGGATAAGTTGGGGTTTTCCAAAGAGTAGTAAGTATAATCCTTGTGAAGATGGTACATATTTCTAGAGGCAATAATAGTTTAAAGCATGGAGGTTTGTCTCTCAGAAGCAACCATGGCTGACAGTGTAACTTAAGATACTATTTTGTACAAAATAAGTAAACAGAAATAAATCAAGAAGCACACTTATTTTAAAGATGTGTTACATATTATTCAATTTTATAGATAATTCTGTTTGGTCAAACCTGGATGCAAAAATTTTTTCTCTAGAAACAGTTCCCCAAACAGACATACTTTTTCTGGTCTGAAAGCTTAGCTTATTCTAATACAACAGCTCCACATCAGAAAAGGTGAAGAACCATGGCTTGCCTCCAATGACCCAGCAACTTTCTGGTTTACTACCTCCAAATGTCAAACCACTTTAGTATTTTTTGATTTTAGAGAAAGTGGCCAGAAGTATTATTTGCTATACATTATTTAATTTTATATATTAATTATATTTATATTAAAGTATTAAAATGTTCATGAATTTAAGTAATTACATTTTTGTCTATGTTGAAGATTCCCTAGGACCCTAAATTAGTGTAGAACAGCATGTCTGTCAACAACAGCAATTCTCCCTTCCTCTGGCTTCTCATTCTTATCCCTATTCTTATGCCTTCACTTTCCACATCATACAGGGCACTTATATTTTATGGCTGATAAGTTGCTTTATTCCTTTTTCTTTATACTTCTTTTCCTTATTGTCTTTAGTTTTATAGGTGTGTAGTTTATTTACCAATAAGTCTTTGAAGTGTGTAACCATACATACATTTCTTTCCTGCTAGGCGTTCCTATCTTCAAGCCTTTTGAGACATGGTTTGTGTCTCTGAAAATTAAAAAAGAATTGGATTGTCATGAAGAAATCAGAGTTTTCTCTAAAGTAAAGCTGTAGCATAATATAGTCTCTTCTAAATATTTTCCTTGCTGCAAGTCCAATGTAGATGACTAGAAGATACTTTATTAAATTAAAGCCATGGAAACAGAGAGGAGGGATTAGCCTTTTCTGTCCTTTTGTTTGTAATTTTATTTTGGTAGATCAGCAACATTAAAATCATTAAGATATTTTATAGGGTGCAGTTTTTCTTTTCTTTTTTTCTTTTTTTTTGGGGGGTGTGGGTGTGTAATAAGTTTAGGTTTTTTAAATCTGGTAACCTTATTAATGAAAACCAAATAAATCATCTTCTTTACCCTCCTCTGCAGAAATGTGATGGTGGTAGCTATTCTGAAGCCAGCACTGTGGATCCAGTTATTCTCCTGGAGACCTTTTCCCAGCCTCAAACCTCACACCTACCCAAGGACTGTTTTACAGAAAGTGAGAATCCTTTATATATTGTGGTGACACCAAATGAACCAGTGTTCATTTGTTTTCTTTAGAACATTTCCAAATTGGCAAAAACTGAGACACTTGTTTATAAACATAAAAATTCAGATAAATAAACCTGAAGCCAGCACAGAACTGTAGCAGGGCTGGGATGCCTGAGCACAAGCATTTAGAACCATATGAGATGCCTGAGAGCAGGCAATACAACTGCATGAAGCTGGCAGAAGTATCACAGGAGCTGGTTTAAAACACCTGTGTTTAGGTAGCAAAATGCCATCCTTGGAGTGTGATTCAGTCTTGTATTGAGGCATCAGGCTGTAGGTATCTGTATATCAGCAAAAGCGCTTGAAGCATTTCTGAAAGGGCAGCCGGATGCCAGGATATGTATGTCTCTACCTGGTGTCTTAAATGGCACTTCAAGTGAATTTATCTGAGCTCCCAGCAGAGCGGATGAATATCCAGTCAATACAGCTAATGGAATTCAGAGGGATTTACAGCTTATCCCAGTGTGGACACCTACTTTTGATTGCCTGAATGGTTCTTTAGACTCCATTGACCCTCATGGTTCAATCCTACTGCCTTTACAGATTAATGAAAATGTCCATTTCTGGTGCAAAACAGTGAATAGAGAATCTAATTGTAATGTCTCTGCAAAGCAATCGAGTGAAATAATCAGTAGAAATACTAATTTACTAACCAACTTTTAAATTATATCTTTTCAAAACAAAAAGAATAAATGCAGGGATAAAAAAAGACCAACAAAAAAACCCAACAACCAACCAACCAACCAACCAAAAAAACCCAAGAAATTTTTTAGATAGAATTAAGGGCTTTTTTGTGCCCACAGGAGGTCTTGTTGGCACAACGGCTTTTCTGCTTTTTCCATGTATACGTTGCTCTATTAAAAGATATTTTTACCTACAAATTTTGTCTTTTATTTAGCTTTTGGTTGCTTCAGACACAGCATCACGCTGTATGTAAAACATCACATTGGTTGTATAGACTGTGGAAACTCATATTAAGATACCTTACACTTTTTATATTCCATGTCTCTACATTTTCCATGGGACCAATATGTTCTTCTTTCTCTTTTCAGGTTGTGTTGAATGTTTCCAGTGTTGTGCAGTGGATACCACTAGGTTTCCAGGCAGAACTTGGTGGAACTTTAGGAAAACCTGTTACAGAATTGTTAAACATAGCTGGTTTGAACATTTTATAATTTTTATGATAATATTGAGCAGCGCAGCACTGGTAAATTTAATTTAATTTCTCAAATTTTGAATTGATGGTTGTCAGTAAAGGAAAATTATATTATTATATTTATTTCTTTTACTCTCACATTTCTTTCCCAAGGGAGAGACAAGTATTATAAACATGTCCTTTAGAAGTTACAAGGTTCTCCCCAACTTGGACAAGATATTTAAATATATGGAATCATAGTCTTCTCCATAGTTCTTCATAGAATCATACAATCAACTAAGTTGGATAAGACCTTTAAGTCCAACCATGACCCAAGGACTGCCAAGGCCATCACTAAACTATGTCACTGAGGGCCTCATCCACAGTGTTCATGGAACATGATTCCTCACACACTCGTGTGCTTAACTAGGAGGCTAAACCAGGGTGTGAAATTTATTAGGAAAGCTTATATAAAAAAACAATAACAAATGCTTTTTATCGAAGATGTATTGTAGTGTTAAGAGCTTTCACATTCCTAAGATACTGTTGTCCCCTTGTGAAAAGGGACTTGTCCATTTTCTGTTTATTTTTAAAATTATTTGCTGATACAGAATTTCCTGAACCAGCTAGAATGAAGGAGCACCATACCATCAGGCATGTCCATGCTTGAAAGTAAATCAAATGAGGTGGTGATCATAGAAAGAATGCATAGAAAAGTATGTGGTGAATGCTCAGTGCTCAGAGCAAAAGAGTTAGAATTTTGAAAGAGCATCACTGCTAAATAATGAATGATTTGACTAGTAGGTAGAAATCAAGGTAGTCAAGGTTAAACAGCGAAAAAGATGACATTAGTTATCAAACTTACTCAGAAAAAGGGTAGGAAATGGTAAATAGGCTTATGTACATGAATGCCAGAAGTTCTCAATTACCCACAGCCAAATTAGTAGTCCTGTGGACACAGTGACAGCTTTGCTCTGTAGACATTTCTTCTAACTGTAGCGCAATTGAATGACCACTGCTTTAAAGACCACTTAGGTCCAGAAGCAGTTTTACTATTTCATTACACTGTGGAGCAGGAGTGCGTAAATTCCACGAGATTAACGTGACTGGCAATAACTCATAACTGTTAAGGCCCGCTGTAGCTGAGCTAATGCTTGCAAAACCACTGAGTTTTCTTTGCTGCCATGCTCCCCTGAACCAAAGGTCTATGAGCCATCTAGGTCATGTAACACAGCCCGCTGTTTCCTTAAATGGTGCTAACTGTTCATGATCTTATTAAAAAATAACAGCAGAATAAGAGATTTCAGAGTCAGGTAAGGACCTGCTAAGTGAAAAGCTGATGTAGATTGAAACTGGATGTGGATTAAAGTTTTGACAACCTCTGTTTGTTCCTGATCTTTGTCACAGACTACAGCCATGTGACTTCGGGCAAATTAATTGATCTTTCGGTACTTAATTTGCTCTTCTATAAAATAAAGATGCTGTGGTCCAACATCCCAAGGATGTGAGATAGTATATTCCTTCTGAGAGGACAGACAGACTCTTAAACTTCTCGTTTTAACTTTTTCACTTGTCTCATGGCAGGAAAGAAGACAGAAAGTTAGCAGCTACAGAGGCAATTTCAGAGAAGGGGACACAGATTTGAATAAGTATAAAAGAAAGGGAAGTTGTTCAATGCCTGGTGTGCTCTAGAGGCACTTTCAACTCTTGAGACAGAGTGTGAAAAAGAAGACAAAAGGAGATTGAGTAATTTATATCTAGGGATAGTAGAGGGTCAGAAAGGGTGTGGTACAGTGTGGCTTCTGATTTATTTACATAAGTAACAAAAGTTTTAAGTAAAAGTAATGACAGACATGGGGGAAATAGTGAAAATGAATGGACAGATCATGAGAAATGCTGGCAGCAAAAGAGAAAGCTATAAGGTGGGGGAGAAATGGATGAAAGCAAGAATGAAGACATCACCAGAGGCTTGGTGAGGAAGCAGTGCAAGGTGCTAAAAGGAACTTAGACTAGAATGGCAGTATCAAAATTTTAAAATAAATTAGCAAGGCAGCAAATATATTAAACACAAGCAAACAATGATGTAAGCTAAAGCAATTAATAAAATATTTTCCAAAACCCTTACTGACATCAAAGTAATGTCAAGGTTTAGGTGAAAAATTGTGAAACTCTGGCAATTAACAATTCCAGGTAAAGTGTTTGTCATATTTTTTCATATATTTATTACAGCTTTGCAGGCTGACTAAAAATGACACTTTTGGAAAACCTAGGTCTGGAAGACAGTGGTTAATGTGTTTAATTCAAGCTTTATTGTGAAGAATTTTAGACTAACACCTTCAAAATTATCCAGCAATTTGGGAAAGCAAGATTTTTGGTAGCCACAATTGACCCTCATGAGATAATTTTTTGAAGAAGTGTCGAGCATAAACATCTGAAAGTATGTGATTTTTCAACCAATCTGAAAATGAGATTGTACTTACTTTACAATTTAGGTTTTTACTTCTAAGCATAAAACTATGTGGTGGTTGCCCATAATTTAATATGAAATGGTTATAATAAGCCAAACTGTGTATTCTTGTGGAATTTAAAAGATTTTCCATAAAACTACCGAACTGTTTTAAAACTGAATTCCGAAATTCCAGGCGTTTGAAGATATTCACCTGCAGGAGAGACCAAAAGTGAAAATGCTCTTAGAATATGCCGATAAAATATTTACCTACATCTTTTTTATGGAGATGCTTCTGAAATGGGTGGCTTATGGTTTGCACAGTTATTTCACAAATGCCTGGTGTTGGCTAGACTTCATCATTGTATGTGTAAGTATTATATTCAGCTTGTCTTACGTATTGACTTTTGATATTTTCTGTATAGAGAACATCATGTAAAAACTAATTATGAATTAACACAAGTCTAGAAGACAGTTTCCAAAAGCTGAAAAAAATTATAATCAAAGGAAATGTTAGAACAGATTTAAATGGAAGTTTTAAGTAATAATCAGAAGTCGATTAAGAAAATTTTATTCGGTGTCACTGTCATTGAACATTATTAGTTGTGGTCCTCAAAAAAAATGTTGGTTATGAAAACATGTAAGTGGAGAGAGAAAGTGCAATTAGCAATCAGAAATAAAAGTAAAATAAATTAATTAAGACAGTAGAAAAATGTGAAGCTGTTGTCAGTTCTGGTATTTTAAACCAGAAAAAAGTAGAGTTGCTTCTTTAAAGGAGAAGAAATTTGGATGGTATAAGGAGTTGAAAAGTATTATTGGAAAAATAATTAACCAGAGAGTTAAAGACATAGAAAAGTATGTTTTGCTTTGAGATCTAAGAAATACTAGCAATCTTTTATATAGCTGTAAAGAGAAATGCTGAAATCATCAATACTGAAATGGAGGTAGTGGAGTGTTTGATATATACATATTTATTCTGAATTCAAAGTTAAATAATATAATCTTGCCATATAAACCTGAAAAATATTTCAGTATCTTCCCAATACATCTAAGCAGCTGAATTCTGGTAGCATCAAAGTAGCTGATTGATAGCCTGTGAGTAGTTAGCATTGAAAGTTGTAAAGTACTAGGAAATATCAACAGAAAAATCTAATATCATGATTATTTACGAAGAATAACACGACTTTAGCAATTACAGTTCTGTAATATTAATAACAATGCTATTCAGAATGGAGGAAAGGCATGGAAATATGCAATGGCTAGACGAGACAAAAAAATTCAAATAGGAAGAGGCAAATCATGAACAGTGAAAAAACCCGAATTATTGAAACAATAATGAAACACAACGTTTACAGTTCATTTTTTCTCTTACAAAAAATAAAATAAAGACTGGCTATCTTTTAAAAATTTTTTTTTATTTCCACACCACCATCTTAAGTTATGATAAGGAATTACTGTATACGCTTCCGAGAATAACTATGCAGAAAATGGGAATATTTTATTTGAACAATCCTTTCTGGTCTGGTAGTGTATGAAATTACCATAGTTACCAATCTGGTTGCTATATCAGCATTCTGAAAAAATTATAGGAACTGTTTCTTTAAAAACAAACAAAAAAAAAGAAGTGTTTCAAATTAGAATGAATTTATCCCATTATTTTTAAAATATTAGGAAATACCAAAGTAAAATTATACTATGATCGCTTTGAATGTGTATTTTCTTCATTTGACTTACTGGTCAAAGAAGACTTACTGGAACATTCAGGTTATGATTGTCTGCTGACACAAATAAACCAAATTTTTTTGTATACCATTCAATAATCTCAATTTCAATTCAATGAACACAGCTGTCATTTGTTTCCTGGGGAATAAATACTGCTCCCGCCTCATCACTTTGTTCCTCTGAGAATGCCCTGAAATCTCTCAGGACTCTTAGAGCATTGAGGCCTCTCCGAGCTTTGTCAAGATTTGAAGGGATAAAGGTAAGGATATTGGAGGTGTGTGTGCATATTCTCTAATAGCTGCATTTGAAGTGTTTGTGAAAATTACACCTTGAATCTCTATTTTGGGACTTGATGGCATTAAGATGGTTCAGATTGCCTTCCTATATGTATGGCTGTTATTTCAAAATAATGCTTAACACTTTCACAGAAATCTATAAGTACAAATGAAATAAGGAAATTGAATAATAATGTGCTACCACAACAAATGGTATAATTATGTACAGTAATGTGAACACTGGAACATCTTTCTATTTTTCCAGTTTCATCTTGGCAGTTACCTAGACAGGCTCACGTGTCACGTTTCAGATTCACCAGGGTGGATTTGAAAGACAACAATCCTTTCAAACTTAAATAGTGTGAGATTTTCTTAATAGGAGATTATTCTATCTCAATTTCAAAATCTGCTGTAAGTGAACTGAATCTAAAAGTCAGTGGAGAGAAAGGCCATTAAGGACAAGAAGGAATCAGTTACAAGCATCCAGCATGGATTTAGGAAGGGAAATTTTTGCCTCTCAAACCTGGTAGTCTTCTATGATGAGATGGCTGAGGGAAAGAAAAGCTATCTGTGGTCTCAGATATCAGTTGTATCTGGTTTGGACTGGCTGAACTGCAAAGTCCAATGTGCAGAGATCATTGGGCTCTTCACAGAATGGTGAAGAATGATGAGAAAAAAAAAAAAAGATGATAGTCCTCAAATTCCCACTGGCAACAATCATGGCCCGGCCTTCCAGCATTAATGAGCTGGATTTGCTGCTACAAGTTCTTATTACTGCTTGCGTCAGGTCCCTTGATGTCACCAGCACAAGCTCCAAAAGCTGGAATACCATTTTCACTGGTACCATTTCTGGAAGAGGCTTACTGGCCATTGTGGGTTTGTACTTTCCTTGTCCTCAAGCAAGTCTAAATGAAGGAAGACTGCTGACCAAAACAACTTAGTCTTCTGAAAGCCAGACTTTATGTACTGTGTGCAGTCAGTTGCCAGTGGTTATTGGGTGAGGTTCACTTTCTTATGTAGAACAAGTTGTTCTCTTTCAAACCCCCTCCAAGATAAAAGAAAGTGATATTTATGATATTATGGTAAATAATAGGCTAGAGTGTACCCTCAGCAAGTTTGCTGATGATACGAAGCTGGAGGGAATGGGTGATGCACCTGAGGGATGTGTTGCCATTCAGCAGGACCTCGACAGGCTGGAGAAGTGGGCAGAGAGAAACCTAATGAGGTTCAACAAGGGCAAGTGTAGGGCGCTGCACCTGGGGAGGAAGAACCCCAAGTACCAGTACAGGTTGGGGGCTGACCTACTAGAAAGCAGTTCAGCAGAGGAATTCCCAGTTCACCTGGGAATATTGGCGGATGGGAAGTTGACTATGAGCAGGCAGTGTGCCCTTGCGGCCAGGAGGGCCAATAGTATCCTGGGGTGTGGCCAGCAGATTGAGGGAGGTGATCCTACCCCTCTACTTGACCCTGGTGAGGACACATCTAGAGTACTGTGTCCAGTTATGGGCTCCTGAGTGCAAGAAAGTCAAGGAACTGCCAGAAAGGGTCCAGCAGAAGGCTGTAAGTATGTTTAGGGGTCTGGAGGAACTCTCTTATGAGGAGAGATTGTAGGAGCTGGGCATGTTTGGTTTGGATAAGACTGAGAAGGGATCTCATTAGTGCATATAAATATCTCAAAGGTGGGTGCCAGGAGGATGATGCCAGACTCTCTTCAGTGGTGCTCAGCAACAGGACAAGGAGCAATGACCAGAAACTAATACACAAGAAGTTTCACACTAACATAAGGAAGAACTTAGCGTTAAGGGTGCAGAGCACTGAAACAGGCTGCCTAGGAGGGTTGTGGAGTCTCCCTCTCTGGAGGCATTCAAAACGCACTTGGACACACTCCTGTGTAACCTGCTTTAGGTGGCCCTGCCTTGGCAGGGGGGTTGGACTAGATGCTTGCCAGAGGTCTCTTCCAACCTTAATAATTCTGTGATTCTGTGAACCCATTCCCTTACACCTGACTTTTTGATCCCTTAGCTACTACAGACTCGGAATCTTATGTATTTGTTTTATCCATAGATAATTATGGGTGCCACCTGGTTTACTTCTTCCTCAAGAAGGCAAGGTAGACACTGCAGGATTGCATGTTAAGACAAGCTTGAAGTTGAGCTGAAAGCCAGCTTTATGTTTGTCATCTACTAGTTTTTATATGGGTGATAATCTGCAGTAGATACAGGAAAAGAAAAAATAAGTGTTTTTCTGGGAAGGTGTTCTATTGAATGTAAATAATTAATTCTTTTCATTAATTTTATTTATTTAAGGTTGTTGTGAATGCACTCTTGGGAGCCATCCCCTCAATCTTGAATGTTTTGCTCGTCTGTATTGTCTTCTGGCTCCTATTTAACATTGCAGGAGTAAAATTACTTGGAAAAAAATTTTGGAAATGCACACTCTCAAATTGCAGTTTAATTCAGAACAAAGATAATTGTATTCACTATAATGGAACATGGATGAATGGTGATGTTAACTTTGATAATGTTGGGATGGGATACTTGGCTCTCCTCCAAGTGGTAAGTTCTATAGAAACATGCTCAGTTTTGTTTTCTTCAAAGAAATGAGTTGAGCAGCCCAACCGTGCAATTCCACTGCGCTTCTGTTTATCTCACTGAAATTGGGGGACTTTAGCTTCTATAAATATTTTTCTCATCTATAAGCTGCTCAGTTCTTCCTAAAGAACACTTAAGAAACCTTGTGTTAAAATCAAGCACTATATTACATGACTTTTCAATTTTCTTTTTATTTTGATTAACATACTAAGCCTGAAATAGTCTGCATCTTACTGGATTTAAAGTTATTCTCATTTTCTTTAATAAAAGATAGTTCAGAGTGGATAAGAATGAAAATGCACAATGGAATTTATATTTCTATATTTTATTTTATTGTATAAGTCATAAAGTATTTGGATGCGAATTTATTGATCTCCCTAATACCACAACAAAGCAGAGAAAGATATTTTTAAAAGTGGTTGTTATCCCTGTATCTTTTCTAAATGAAGTTCATTGCTGTATATTCTCCAAAGTGTTCCATGATTCTGCAGAGCTGCTAAAAATTGCAGGAAGGAATTGGCTGCTGTTTTCTTAGAAATTGTTTTTATATTTTAAGGATATATTTGCTATTTAGGCTGAATCTTGTCCTGCTTTTTCAACAAGCAGGAAATTTAGAAAAATTTCAATTTTTTTTTTTTTTTTCCAGGCGACTTTTAAAGGTTGGATGGAAATTATGTATGCAGCAGTGGATTCCCGTCGGGTATGTCACTACAATGAAACTTTAATTCCTTTCCCCTTCCTTCTTCCCTTTTCTATCCATACCATTAATTTTTCAGCTTTATTTACAATATCAGAAATACAAGCAGATGAATTCATCAAACTACACAGTGAAACGATAATCCCTGAAGTACTAAATATCTGGAATTTAGACAAGAGAAAACTGGACAAAATAGAGTGATACCACACTAAAACTTACTATATCAAGAAGGCAGAGGGAAGAGGCTGCCAGTTTTGGACAAATCTGTTTTGGGAACAGAGTTCAGAAGATCTTGGACGGAATGTGCATGCATCTTTAGCAGTTATTTCTGGAGGTTTTCTTCCCTATATTTGACATCATTACTATTTCTTCCTCATTTCCATGTTCTGTTTCTCACTGTCTCGTTAGTACAGTGTCTTTTAACTTTTCTATGTTTAAATTTATTTGCATTTTCCTTATTCATTCAAGCACTGTATGCTTCAATGTATTGAATTAGCTGCTAATTAAAAAGTTTGTTCTTTGTAGTGCCGATCGTAGTGAGCTGGATTTTTAAAATCGCTTCTTGTCTGAGATAGCATTCAAGGGGTTGGCGGTTCACCATTATGTTTAGTCTGAGCTGTTGCTCTATGTAGGAAATTCACAGTATTACTTCTGATTGGAACTGTTCATTTACTATTTAAGTAGTACTAAATTTGCCAGAGCTGGATTGGGCTATATGTCTTTGGTAATTATCTTTACAAACAGTAACAAGACAGAACAAGACAGTTCTACTTACAGATCTAAATAAAGGTTTCAATGTGTAGAAATGGATTTTTTTTTTTTTATTATAAATTGAAAGTGATAAAGTTGTGATTATCTGATTTTTACAAGTATTATTTTTCTGTTTTGATTTTTTTTTAACAGATAAATGAACAGCCAGAGTTTGAAGCATTCTCAGCCATGTATATGTATTTTGTGATTTTCATTATTTTTGGGTCTTTCTTCATGCTGAACCTTTTCATTGGAGTTGTTATCAGCAATTTCAACCAACAAAGGAAAAAGATAAGTACTACATGAGCTAATTCAGGGTCTCTTGTAATCCCAATTTCATTGTGTGAATGTTAGTTTGACATTGTCATGGTTTAAAACAACTAAGTCCCATGCAGATACTCGCTCACTGCCCCCCTTTCCCTCCTCCCTGGAGGAATGGGGAGGAGAATCAAAAGAATGTAAACACCATGGGTTGAGATAAGAACAGTTTAATAACTAAAATAAAGTAAGATATACTACTACTACTAATAGTAATGACAAGGTGAATAACAAGCAGAGAGAATATTAAACCAAAAGGGGAAAGGAAAAAAACAATAATAACCAGCAGTGATGCACAATGCAGTTGCTTACCACGTGCTGACCGATACCCAGCCCAACCCAAGCAGCCATCAGTCCCTTCTGTGTAACTCTCCCCAAATTATCTACTGGGCATAACGTGCTGTGGTGTAACTTTGGTTTTTTTACATAAACTTGTTGGTGTTTATTTAGTTGACTGCTTAAACTTCAGCTGAACAACAGTATTTTTTTCCTTTACTTAGGTGGAAAAGATCTATTTTTGACTGAGGAACAGAAAAAGTACTATAATGCCCTAAAAAAACTTGGATCAAAGAAACCTCAAAAACCCATCCCAAAACCATTGGTGAGACCATCTTAAGTAGAATATGATAAAGATACAAAGATGGTGACCATATTTAAACTCAATAGCCAGGCATCTGGAATAAAATTCATGTTAGAACCCACCATCTTCCTCATTCAATATAGTGTTTACATTTTGCTCTCTATTTCTTAAATCCATCTAATGCAGCCTTTCTTTGTGGGTATTAATTAAAGAATTTCACAGCCTGTTTATCACTTATTCAAATGTACAAAATATTTATAAAGGTTCATATTAAATATTTGATAATCAAAAATTCATGATCATATGTCCATATGATCTTGACACTTGAGTTGCATGATACTGCTTCTGCAACTAGATTGGTTTATTGCAAGTGAGAGTAAATAGGAAGTAGTACATGCTCAATGGCTGTTACTTACTTTCAAATAATCTTACGCTTTATTTCATATAGGTTCTTAAATTTAATTCCAGGCCTGGGTTCGCATAGTAACTATTCAGAGTTCTTCTTGATTATGACATTTTAGTTCAAATTGCTTATCCTAAAATCCCTGTTTCAATAACTAATTCTATTAAAAGAGCAATCACAATGTACTCTGAATGCTTTCCTCCTGAATAATTATTTTCTAAGGAAATGTGGTTGCATGATGCCTGCAAATATTTATCCAAATACGGAGTGTTTTCTTTGAAGGTCTAAAGAAATGACCTAAAAATGCTTGTAGGAGCTTATAGTTAAATTTATGTTCTCTTAAATTCTCTTTCTAAGCATAAGTTACTGATTTATATTTGAATGTAGCCTGGGTCTTACAAGTAGCATTAAGCAGCTCTTCTCATTCTCTCTGCAGAATATGTTCCAAGGATTGCTGTTTGATATAGTATCACACAAAGCATTTGATATTACCGTTGCCGTTTTCATCTGTCTAAATATGGTCATTATGATGGCAGAAACTAACCAGGAAAACGTCAAGAATGTTCTTAATAAAATCAACCTTTTTTTTGTGGCAGTATTTACTGGGGAATGTGTCATAAAAATACTAGCCTTAAGACATTACTTCTTCACCTGCGGCTGGAACATATTTGATTTAGCTGTTGTGATCCTTTCACTAGTTAGTAAGTATTAATCGTTATTAAATCAGGTAATGTGTCTTAGCAATACTAAGCCAAATTTCAGTATGAAGTAGCTATTTATGTGTATCTGATAAACAAATACCAGATCCACTGTACTTTTTCAAACCATATGCTGAGTGATTCTTTCTAAAAGGATTTATTGTTGTTTTTCCATGCATTTTTGCAGAGTGCTAGAAGGTAAATGGATAGTTTTCAACCTTTTACTTTTTTTAAGTATGAGATTTATTAATTAATAGAATAGGAATTTAATGAGTAACATATTTTCTAAGTTACTGTATTTATATTTTTCTCTTGATGTTTTTATGCCTTCAGTTTACATGTAATCACCTTAACCATTGTTTTCACAGTAAAACCAAATTCAGGTTAAAAATACATTTGTTTGAAAAATGGAAAAGATTTATTTTATTTTCCAGGACTTTCTTTTAAGAAAGCAGATCCTGAGGACTGATTTAGAAAGCTCAGGAAAATTTAATTTCTCAGCACCACTCTAAATCTGGGCCAATACTGGTGACTGTGAAAGTCATAAAAGCTAGGTTGGTTTTATTTTGCTTTTCAACTAAGACTAAATGCATATTGTTTCCCCTACAAAGGTTCATATATAGCTTTAGTTTCTCGTACAGTTTATTTGGTCTGTGCTTCCTACCAAGCTCATGTTATGTCATAGAAAAAAGGATGGGAAAGAAAATGATCTGAGTTCTCTGCCTCTTCCCTAAGCAGAGTTCCCCTTTGCTACCCAATGCAACCCAGAAAAATTCCTTGGATGGCACTTTGAGCAACTTGGTCTAGTGGAAGGTGTCCCTGCCAATGGCAGGTAGATTGGAACTAGACAGCCTTTAAGGTCCCTTCCAAACCAAACAGTTCTATGATTCTATGAAAATGCTGACTTCTTAAGTCCTCTGTTTGTAATCACGTACATTACTACTGTATAATTATTCTGATAGTAGGATCATAGAATGAGGTGTGATGAAGGATGAATCCTGAAAGACAGTTTTCCTTTATTTTCTTCTTGCTCGTCTGTGATCTTGTTCAAGTACCAAGCATTAACAAAAGTCTCACATTTAGCATGTGGCTTATGCCTGTAGAAGAAGCAGCAATAAGACAGCAGCTAGGAGACAAGCCTCATACCTTCCAGTGCAGGAACTTAATGAATTTTAAAGGATTTTTTAGAATTTAAGCAATGTGTAATTTTATTCCTTGAATTAGAGAAAACTGGGAGAATAAAGTTTCCAAGCTATATGAAATCTTGATACCTCTTCAATATTTAAAGTTATTACAATTTGTCTTCCTTTTCCTAAGCTCTTTTGTAAACAATTGCAATATCGATGATAATATTTTTGGTGAAAGTTTCTTAATATGCTCAATGTTATTTTCAACACCTAAAGCATAGCATATAGCAAAATACACATAACTAGGGAATTTCACTGATATGGATTGACAACATCCTGTTTTCTTTTTAATTTCAAAGGCACCGGACTTGCTGAAGGCTTTCATACTTTGTTCTCCCCTACGCTTTTGAGAATTTTTCGTTTGGCAAGAATTGGCCGAATCCTGAGATTAATTCGACAAGCTAGAGGAATTCGAGCTCTGCTTTTTGCCTTACTGATGTCTCTTCCTGCACTGTTCAACATTGGTCTTTTGCTTTTTCTGGTTATGTTCATTTATGCCATTGTGGGCATGACGAACTTTGCCTGTCTTGGCTGGGAAGGTGGGATTAATAACCTTTTCAACTTTCAAACCTTTGAAAGTAGCATTCTCTGTCTCTTTCAAATTACAACATCGGCTGGCTGGGATGGTCTTCTGGCCCCTTTCTTAAAAGAATCTAATTCATGTGCTCCCAACTTAAATTTAACAAGTGAACAGAAAAAAAATTGCAAAAGTAAGGGGATTGGTATTTTTTATTTTGTAAGCTATGTCATTATCTCATTTCTTATTGTTGTAAATATGTACATAGCTGTCATTTTAGAGAACTTCAATGTTGCCACTGAAGAAAGCACAGATCTTCTTTGTGAGGATGACTTTGATATGTTTTATGAGACCTGGGGAAAATTTGATCCTCAGGCAACACAGTTTATTGAATATTCTGCTCTTTCAGACTTTGCAGATGCTCTGGCAGAACCCTTACGCATTCCAAAGCCTAATAAAATTCAGCTCATATCCATGGACCTCCCTCTAGTTAGTGGAGATAAGATCCACTGCTTGGATATCTTGCTTGCTTTCTCTAAAAGGGTTTGGGGAGAATCGGGAGATCTGCGTGATCTTGAAATGCACATTGAAGAAAAATTTATGGCTGATGATCCAGCTAAAACTTCTTGCAAGCCAATTACTACTACCCTTAAAAGGAAACAAGAGGAAGTATCAGCTCGTATTATTCAAAAGGCCTTTAGGAGGTATTTGGTGCAGCGCTCTTCTAAAAAGAAACCTTTCTTATACCATTGTAAACGCTACAACAGTGCTGCCTTTGAAGAAGAAACATGTGAGAAGGAAAGTCTTATTGCGTCAATGCTTAATGAAGGTACTGGTAGGAAGCTAGACAAATCACGGACAACATCTTCCATATCTCTCCCTTTATTTTATGATGGTATTGCTGAAACAGATAGCAATAATGTGGACACATAAGGTTGCCCCAGGCTGCAGCATTTTTGACTAAACCAGTATCAGTTATTTTCAGATGGAGGAAATATTCAGATGGAGCATAATACTTTACATTCTGAATAATGCTGGCAGCCTTTAAGTATTGTGATTGTGCTATTTTGCAAATGCTCCTTGAAACAATTAAGATTCGAACAACTATGTCAAATATTAGAGGAAAATCAAACTATGGAATTTTTTTTTTTCTCAGTTACTGGACTAGGTGAGTTAATTTTTACAGCAGGTTTTTTTTGTGTTACTTCATATTTCTGTATTTACAGAAGTAACCTGTAGATCTGTTGTAACTGTAAAAACAATGTAGACGTTGTTCTACACAAGTCTGTAGAACAATGTGTATCTCTTTAGAGATAAAGCCTGGTTTGAAAAATTGGTTATTGTAGTAAAATAATTCCTGCATTTTGTCTAAAAGAGCTTATTCAAGACACTTGAGTATAATCAATCACTAATTTCTATGTTGCTTGGGACCATCTTCCTCCTAGTACCTTTGGATGGATTTGTTTATTCTTAAGAATTTTTGAGGTGTCTTTATATATGCACCTAAGTGAATTTAACATATCATCCTCAGGTGTCTGTGCTTAAAAATTGTATATAATTTGTTCTATGTATCATTTGGTAAATGAAAGTTGTGATCATAATAGTTACCAAAATCAAAGGATGTTATGCAGGAGGTATTGTTTCAGAAAATCTTAAGAATTGTTGTACACACATTTCATCAGTATAGTTGATCCAAATGTGATAGAAAGTATTACTTAGTAATCTGAAAAAGAGTTCATGGTATATCTTACAAGACAACATTTATTAAAGTTAGAGGAAACATTTATTTCATTGGTTTTGGAAAAAATAAACCAAAAACCATGTATGAACAATGTGTATTAATATTACCTTTACTGGTTTTTTTCAGTTTAGGTTGGTCAGGTGAAGTGTCATGATGGCCTCAGAACTAGTGAAATAGGACTATTAGATTCCTCAATAAAGTGTTCAGATGCTTAACACATTTTTTGTCTCTTTTGTAAGGGGTATCTGCATTTTCAGTTTGTTACAAGACTTTATCAGAGGGGTAAAACCACAGTAGTATAATTTTAAAAAAATAGCTGCCTATAAAGTATAAGAAAAGTGTAAGTGCTTTCCTTTTTTCAGGGAATCAGAAAAGATTTAGCATTTTCAGGCAACCAATAGCGGGAACAATAAGGTAATTTCTTAATTTCTACTGTAATATTCTTTGTTAAATACTATTAAAATATGAGAGATATAGTTAAACCTAAGCCATCTGCAGGAAAAATAAAGGCACATGAAATCTGGGAGTTAAATAGTTCAGCTACAATATGATTTGAACTAGCTTTATTACCTCCAGAACCAGCTTCTGTTCAGAAAACAGTTGATGAAGAAAGTGTGCAGACCTGTTTCGATAACTCGGTAATTTGCACTCAGTGTCTGCAGCACTGGGCAGTGGGAGGCAGAGACACTTGATGGGGCTGCTTGAGACCTGCTTCTGCCCAGCTTGGATTCCTTTTGTGCCTGTGCTATGCAGTGATGCTTTTGAGCTGAAACTATTATTCTGTTGTGTGCAAGCTGGGGTGAGCCTACAGCTTTTGTTCAATGATCAGACACCATTAGATGGCAGCATTTACTACGTTTTAGAATACAACCAGTCTGAAGAGATGTCAACTTGCACGTCAGCCAGCATGTAGGTATAAAATTAATTGTAAATAACAACATCTACAGGAGGGCCACAAAGATGATCAGAGGACTGGAGGCAGGCTGAGAGAGATAGGGATGTTCAGCCTGGAGAAAACAAGGCCCTGGTGAGACATTAGAGCAGCTTCCAGTGCCTAACAGGGCCAAAAAGAAATCTGGAGAACAACTTTTCACAACGGCAGATAGGGATAGGAAAAGCGTGGATGGCTGTAAGCTGAAAAAGGGTGGATTTAGATTATATATTAAGAAAAAGTTCTTCACTCTGAGGGTGGTGAGACACTGGAACCAGTTGCCCAAAGCAGCTCTGGCTGCCCCATCACTGTCAGGACTCAAGGTCAGCCTGGATGGTGCTTGGAGCAACCTGGTCTAGTGGAAGGTGTCCCTGCCTAGAGCAAGGCACTGGAACTGGATGATCTTTAATGTCCCCTCCAACACAAACCATTCTGTGATTCTATGATTCTATGAAACAGTGTCATAACTCTGGTTTTCTGTCCTGGGCTTTCAGTCTATCCCCAGGTGCTTGTTTTCTGACTGTTCTGTTTTTCACATATGACAGATGGGCAGAATTATCCTGTGTGCTTGGATCTTCCAGTGGGGTAGTTTCCAGCATGCCTTTATAACACCACAGCAAGAAATGTTAGGAAAGAAATAAGAGTGCTTTGTTCTTGCATATTGGAAAATAAGGAAAGACTGGAAAAGCCATATGACAGAATTTTAAACACTAATAATAATCTGTAACAAAATGCCTTTCTTTTTTATTAATCTGACCTTTGCAATTTAAAATTATGCTGTTTGAATGCAACAGCAGGGGCTATGCCCTGGTCCATAATTAGAAATATTTCAAAGGTGAACACTTTATTTCCATTGTAGGGACAGCAATTTTGGACCAAATCATGCCTGGCATGAACACATCCTTTATGATTATTTTACCTCAGAAACATACAAAAGCACCTGAAATCACCACAGTGCAAATTTAGAAGTCTGAATGATTTTCTAATATTGCTTAAGCCTTAAAATAGCCTTACAACACTATTGCAGGGTTGAAAAGAGAATGGTGATATCCAGCTGTTGCAGCTTCTTTGTGGTGGAATTGACCCAAAGCCAATTAAGCTACTGAGGTAACGCAGAGTTTCTTTAAGAAGACTGTGTATGGTGAGGAGTTAATAGCAATGAACCGGTGGGAGATTTTGACAAAACTGGTATCTGGAACTGTGAATTCCTCCAGGTAAAGCTGCTTGGACATGTGAACTTCGTCAGAAGTGGTCAGGCATGCTTGGAACACAGTGTAAGATGAAGTTTGATACTAAAATCAGAGAATAGCAAACCCAAAGGAATATTGGATCCCTCCAGTTAGGAAACATGGTGCGTGTAAATTTACTAGTGAATTCCTGAGGACCAGCAATATAATGCATAGCAGCATTACCTCCTTAGTGGTGGGGCAGAACTCCATTGTCACATTTCCATTTATCACTTTCCTGTGTAGAAATAGTTACCAACTGACCACTGATAATTTAGAGTTTTCTTCTACTTTTGTGGTAGTCCTGTATCCCTGAAAACAGGCTCCGTAAAGGTTTTGTGGAAAATGCCTTTTGCTTTCTGGAGCTCTTCAGTTACTGCTAGCCTTGCAATGTTTGCACTACCCATAGTGTTTCTTCAGGAGACAAAGAGGCCCCATATGTTGTTATTTGAAAAGAAATGTAATAGAAAGAGAATCTCATCACAGCATATTTTCCCTACCAAAGGTCATAGTGCTTGACAAGTATGTCATCTATAATGTCACTTTCCAAAGCCAAATGTAAACATTCTGTCTCAACTTGAGAAATTCCTGTAAATTATGTTATACAAGAAGACATGCCAAAATACACTTGTCTAACTCATATTTAGGGTGAATGCTCCCATAAGAATAGCACACACAACAACTGTAGCAGCTTTAGGCAGAGCTCAGGATTATTGCTAGAAGTGATGGAGAAGATGTCTGTCATATTATGCTGAAGCTGAGTAGAACAAATTTTTCAGTATTTATGGAAAAATTACAAAGATGGAGGAATTGTGCTTTGATGCTATTGTTAACTACTACCAGCTAATAGCAGGTCTGACTTAGACTTGCTTCAGCAGACTTTAAAGGATTACTTTCTGAAGTCTCTCTGCCTCATCTGCCAAGGAAAGGCTCTTCCAATTGCTTCACAGAGTTGAACAGCAAAATGGGCCTGGCACCTGCCTATCTCTTCTGCTCCTCAGAACATGGACTACCTTCACTATGAACACCTAGACCCTATCCCAGAGTATCTGCTGATCAGTAACATCCATTCCAGCTACCGGTCCTGTTCTGCCTTGGAGCTGCCTTAGATATGCACTGGAGAACTGAACAGATATATTGTAGGTATTGCAACTTAATTCAGCAAGCATATGCTGTCCTGACAGGTAGGATTACCATATTTTGAAGAGGTCTTATTCCAGTGAGCCTTCTCTATGGTTTCCCAAATCTTTTTCTTTTTAGTGTTAACATAAGATCGGTATACTGTCTGTTAAGTCTGTGGGGTGGAAGCCCGTGCAATGACTGCCTGTGAAAGCCAAAACTTACGTGCATGTTAACTAACTTGGCTCTTATGTGTAGATAATTGTGTGGAAGAACTATCACTTATAACAGTATCTCATCACAGATTCAAGGTAAAGGTAAGAAAATGCCAGAGATTGTGATAACTAGCCAAAAAACAGTATAAAAACCCTTCCTCTTTGGTAACCCTAAGTGTCATTAATTTCTAGCAAAAGAGGGATAGAAATGAGAGATTAGAAGAACAAGAAATGGTACAACTAAAAGGTCAGATTGATTGTTTGGAAGAAACTGGTACAAAAGAAACCTTTAACAGGAAATAGTAGTTCAGGAAAAGAGAATAGATATGGATGGGGAGAAGAGATAAACTTTGGATAAGAACAGACCATCTGGTATGTTAAATATACACGTCAGGGAACACTGGCCTACTGCCTACTGAATCTAAGAAGGTTGAAAGGAGCATCCATTATGCTTTCCCTGCCCATATAACAAATAAAAGATTTTAGTTCCTGAAGTGAAAACTGCATCATAAAAAAGCCTTGACCAGTATCTTAGAGATCTATATTGCTAAGAAATACATATGCAGTTCCCAGCAAACTTTGATCAAGCTACACTGGAAGGCAAAATGTTCAACATTTCTGATACTTTGAACAGAAGGAAAATTCCTACTTCATTCTCAATCTGGCAAAAAATTAGTCTAAGTTTTGCTTTAAATGAGAATGTACTGACCTAGTTTATCTCAGATTTTACTAGTTCAGCCACAGCTTTTCAGTGCTTTACTACCACGTGGTAGTCATAAATGACTAATAATCAAATTAATGCAACTAGAATACTGTCTAGTTTTGGATTTCTCAAAAGAACAGACATATTAGAGCAAGTCCAGTGGAGGGCCATCAAGATGCTGGATCATGTGACATACAAGGAAAAGCTGAAAGATTGGTTTGTTCAGTATTAAGAACAAAAGGTGAAAGTGCAGATCTTACTTTTGACTTCAGCTACCCAATGGGTAGTTCTAGAGAAGTAAAAGCCAACTCAGATATACACAGTGATACAGATGGGAGTCCACACGCACAAGTTCCAATAAGTGAAGTTCTGATTAGACATTAGGGGAAAAAATCCCCAGTGAGGATGGATAAACTTTGGAACAAATGACCAAGATATGTTGTGGCATCTCTGTCTTTGGAGAAATTAAGAACTTGACTGGAGAAGACACCGACCAGCCTGATCTAGCTCCAAATTTGAGTATACCTTGGAAGATGGATGTGCCTTGAGTTGTGTTAGTTGAACTTCAGGGTCCCTTCCAATCTAACTTATTTTGTGATTTCATGACAGTAGCTACATGCTTTTCAAACTTAAATATCATGGCTAAACAGGACTTACCTTCATTAATCAACCACCATTTGTATTATCTGAGAGTCCGATTCTATACCAACAAGTATTACTTTGGGTATACAGTTCTGCTCTGTTTGTATGATAGGGAGACAAATTAGTGCAAATTAACATAAGATTTCTTATCTGTCCACCCTGGGAACCAAATGATGAGTCCTCTCTAACTTCATGTTAGATCATGTCAGATTTTTTTTTGTGTGAGATTTTCTTCAGTACTCTTCCCATTATAAATACTTGGAGGAAGATATTGAGTGATGTCAGAGCTGAATGTGGTGGCAAAGTTTAGGCTCTTTCCTCTGCCAATTCCAGAGAAAATACGTGAAGGCATCAACTCTGTAAGTGGTTTTATTGATCTACAGAGACTTTGGAAGAGCAATAGAGGTATTTTGGCAACCCCTCAGAAAAATACAGCCATTTGGGCAAATCCATTGCAGTTATCTGCTTCATGGTTTCATTGAGCTAATGCAAGACAGGCCAAGCTGATTTTTATAATAGTCATTACCTTAATCAGAGCTGCTAGAGTGCTGGGCAAATTGAGGGCAATGCTTCTCTCTCCTCTTCTCTCCAGGTTCCAGGCAAGATGGGCTTATGCAAGAGTATTCAAATATTAGAGATTCATAGGTCAGACTTAAGACAACAGCCACCCTAGCTTGCTACCCAAACACTGGGTAGAATTCGTCCCCAGTGATAAATTAAAGTAGTCACTGGAAAGATCAACTTTTATGTAAATTTTCTTTTATATATTCATACTTTTCTTGAAAGGAAGAGAGTAGAACTGGAGACAGTTTTTTAATAGTGGTCCTACCAGGCTACCAGTCTTAACATTCTCTGCAGAATTTATCAGCAAAGGTTTCGCACTAGTACTTCACTTACCTATTTTTTGTGGGGGTATGGCTGGAATAATAACACAGACGTAATGAGGCAAATAAAAAGTAACCCTTTCGTTCTTCACTTGATATGTTGTTTGTTGCTACCACTAGTGAAGCTTGCAACTGCTGCAGCAGAAATCTGTGTTTGTGTAATAACACAGATTCTGCAATATCTGTACAAAGAAATTCACAAAAATACCTCCAGCTGCTGCTTCCCCCCTGCCTTCTGAACAGCATCTATAGAAAATTTATCTCACTTTTCAATGAAATAACAGTAATTTTTAATCCAAATAGCAGCAACAAGACCCCAAAACAGCACCTTGGAGAATGACATTCAGTTCCTTCCTACATGTATGTAGTTCCCATCACTCATTTCTCAGTCTGTCTGACACCTCATTTCATATAATACTTGTGCTTATGTCCATTATGTCCACCCTACTTATCTTCAGCTTCCTTATATAGATTGTTTTGTCTGCCAGCTGTGCAAAAGTTAGAATATCTGATGGCAGTGAGAACATCAAATATGGGTAACAGTTAGGGTCTCCTACTTTTCTCTGAGTAGGCAGCTCATCCCTTAAGAAACAGTCAATAATCCAGATGGCAAACACCCCAAAAATCCAGATAGGAAAAAGAGAGTATTAATGTACAGCATGGAGGAAGTCAGTGCAAGCCACACTTTCTCATACGCCTGTGAATCCACCAACAAAATACAAAGTCGTAGGAAAAACTAGAGTTTTGTTAATTCTGCTGCTTATGTGACTAGTTGGTATTTATTTGAGAATACTAAAAGTATGTTTGCCCTATATGTTCTTACCAGTTTACAGCCTGCAATTTCAGCCTGAAACATGCTTAAACTGATAAATGCTTTATATGTTTAAACTGATATTCTACTTCAGCTGAATAGAGTATCAAATAAAATAGAAGTTGTTTTTTAAAATGAAAATTTATCTCAGAGTTATTTTGTTTCATTATATTGTATTGTCTCATTAGGTGCATGGTGACATGCATAGATCTACCTGACTGCCAGAAGAGAATCTTTTTTGTTAAACTGATATTGCCTAATGCAATTGGGCCCATTTTCAGTCCAGGGCAAAAGCATTTTCTTCCCATATGACTGCCCTGGAATGGAGAAAGGCTCAAACAGGATGGGCAGGGGTGATATGCCCAAGAAACTCAGGAATAATGTATGGTGTGACTGACTACAAGTGCTGCAAAGAAAGCCAATTTATCTCAACACAAATGAGCCTGGAAGGTAGCCTTTGTTTTAGATAAACAGCCATCAACAACTGAGTGGATCAACAGACTGTATCAATAGTTGAGTAGATCAGCTGTGTAAATGTTTCTCCCTAAGTCCATTAAAAGGGAATGTTTCCTTGAGCTAATGAGAACAGTATGGTGGGAATGTGTGTATAGGTTGGCCCAACAGAGAGTATAAAAGCTAAGGACAATAACTAAGCAAAGAATTTAAAGAGAGCAATCTGCTTAGAGAGTAATCTGCTTCAACCCTTCTCCCTGGTCACTGGGGATGCCTAGCATCATGATGGTGAGCATATTATAGAGAGGGTAATGGAGATCAAATTGGTAGTGTGATTGAATTGTATATTGCAGTTGCTAATTTTTGCTGAGTATAACGTTACATTTGTATTGTGATTTTAGCATATTATGTGTCACTCTGCTAAAACAAAAATTCCATATTGCATCACATATCTTCAAATAAGTAAATGTGATATTAAACACATACTCCTCCGCATGTATCTGAAAGAATCTGAAAAAATCTGGTCAGGTAGTGTCAGACTCTGCCAACCTGGCATGGCCTTTCTTCTTTCTGCAATTGTCCCTAGCCGTGAGTATAAATAAGTACATATTTAGAGAAAAGGGCTTCTTTTCTTTGTTAAAGATAGGGCAATAGTAAAAGAAAAAATATGATTTTAGAACCTATTCACTCATATTAATGATAATAGAAACAACAACAGCCATCTTCATTTATGGTTATAAATTTTGTATATTTATCTATGTATACAGAAACAGGTATTTTAATTGCAGTGCAATTAAATTAACTTCATCACGTTTCATAGCATGCCATGAATAATATATAAGAAGTAAAGTGAAATCTGTCTCCATAATTCCTGGTCTGGTGATGCCAATTAGTGGATTTGAATACTACATCCAGCTGCAGCAAAGGAGAACACAATGCGCTTGATTGGCAGAGGCTTTCAATTCCAAGTGCCACATTATTGCCCTGCTTGTGTTTTAGCAGTGCACACTGTCCAATGAGCCTTTTCTCACAGGCAAATGCAATGGTTAAAATCTGTCTTTGTGATCACTGCTTAGATAGTGCCCATATTTCAGAGATTTACACAAAAAGGATCACTGAAATATCTGTGGAGTAATAAGCATTTCCTCACAAGACACTTCCTGGCTTTCTCAAGGTGATATAGTAAACCTGCTTTTCTACATAGCTAAATGTCATTCCTTCCTTCCTTCCTCTAAGGTTTTTGTCTTTCCATATTTCTATGGTGTTGAAAAGCATGAAGGTATTTACTGGTTTCATCATGCTGTTGGCCTTTTTCTAGTGCCTGTACTACTAAATACAAAGTTGAATCAAAATTCTTTAACACAGTATAATGTCCCTGGCTGACTTCAGGAAGAGATAACAAATCACCAGAAATCTTATGCAAAGGTCTGCCCTTACCAAGCAGTTAGCAGTTGGATGAGTATGTGTATGTGTACCCCAACTAATAAATAAAGACAGCCCTACAGTTGCCCAGTCTTGGAAGTGAAAATTGTAAGCATGCTTACATGTTCTCATAAATCCCAAAAGTTTTCATTTTTGGCTGCAATCAAACCCAGCTATTAATGCTATTCCTTCAACTTTTGCTTGAATTTTAAGCCCAAGAGTGTTTATCATCAGCCAAACATCTCACGAACAAGCTTTTCATGTACCAAGATAATGGTTGCTATAAAGGATTTGGTTTTGGTTGGCTTGTTTGTTTGGTTTTTTAATTTTATTTTTTTCTTATTTTTTAATTTTTTTTTTGTTATGCGTGGAAAATGTTGGATTTTGCTACTTTAAAAAGGAGTCCCTACCCAATGCATCAGTTCTGGTATTATGAACAGTTGATTTTGCTTTTAAAGGAAAAGATCTTTTATGCCAAAAGCCTCACTGAAAAAAGAAGCTGAATCCTGTTTCAGTAACTGAGTAAGATTCTGTGTGAAACTTGCGGATTAATACAAGCACTTCCTTCTTTTTCCCTCTCACCTTTTCTCTTCCCACTTTTTTTCCTTTTCAACATTAATTTCTTTATATTCTATGTGTTGCAAGAAGCTGAATGATAAAAACATTGTGGTTAAAATATGAGAATTAAACCAACCTCTAAAATCCTGTGCACTGTGTTTAATGTCTGGTACCTAGAAAACCTGTATATTTTTATAAGGGAGTAAGAATGAAAGTGCTTATAAAATAACACAAAAGTGTGGCCCCAGCTGGAGGACGTATGATTTACTTGGGGAAAACCCACCAAATTTATGCATTTATATGTGTAAATACACTTGTGTGTTTATGATATGCTACCACAGGTGCTGACTACTGTAGGCAGATTGCTTGAATTTTCTCTTTTGGGGGTTAATGGAGTTCACGTGTTGCAAGAAATATTGGGATGACTAACACAGGTGAGACACTGAGTTCAGATTTTTACTTCCTCTGGCCTTTTCACTAATTTGACACAAAAATACTTGTGGCCGGCAAAGCGCAGATGTTTAGAACATAATGTGTTTCAGTAGCAGGACACCTTCCAATTGCGTGTTCCTATTTCCACAAATTCAAAGCTCTAGTTTTAGCTTTTTTTTTTTCCCATTCTGTTTGTTGAATTTGATAGACTTTTAAAACGTGTCTTCTGAGAGGCAATTTCAGACACTTCTCTTAGCGTTGTCCAATTATGCATTGGCTGCAGCTCACTGTATCTGTCAAAGTGTCACAGATGCTTTCATGGAGGCAATATATTGCTTTTTCAGACCCAAGAGAGGGGAAAAATCAGGCACCCCGGCATCTTCTCCTTAAGTAGGTGTCGAGCAAATTAGTCCCATTACAGCACAGCATGCATTAGTCCATTAAAGAGCTGGAGGAAGATTCCTCTATGTAAATGACCAAATGGTTTTACTGTATATTTGTATTAGTCATTTCCTGTTGTTCTTTAAAGAAAATTCTTGATACCTGATATTTAAAATGTCTTAATTTCCAAATGAGCCTAACTTAAATAAAAAAAAAAAGACAAGCATTTCCATATATTTAAAAAGGTAATTAATTCCTTTTTAATATCATCAAATTAATTACTTTTTGGCTCAAAGAACATAGCAATTTCTCAATTTACAAGTGCCTATATAGTTATCCTGTGATTAATGTGGCTCCCTATGTGCAAAACTTCTCTTCCTTCCCCAGATAATTTCTGCTGCTGTTCCCAGATTTATTGGTAGACCACGTAAAAGACAAGGTCCTCAGTCAGAAAACTTAGACACCCCTCCTAGAATGAGCATACTCAGTTCAAATTGGGAGGATTATGGCTTTTCAGCTCTCTTGAGATGCTTGGTTGGAAAGACTTGTGGTAACGAATCGGTACCCTGACCATGAAGTTTGCTTTTCTCACACTCCTTCTGTAACATAAGAAGTTTAAAGACCAACTCGGAATGTACAAAAACTGGAAAAAAAAGTACTATATGCTCAGTTCCCTTCTACCACAAACTACAAGGGCAAATGAGGCCATCATTGGACAGAAAACCACAAAAGGAGAGGCAGAGATGCTGAAGAAAGACCTCACAGAAACATGCAATAGATGCAGAATTACATTATCAAGATTACAAAGGAAAAACTGAAAATTCCTGCAACAAACTGTTGAAGATAGCAGGCAGTGACAAGCTCCTCTATTCCAGAGAAGGTGGAAAGAATAAAGGATGTAGTTCAAAGTGCAGATGCTGGCAGAACAAGCTGTTTAGGATTGTTCAGCTTAGATCCTCTTGTAAAACTATTTTGCACACAGAAGAGTACCTCATTTTCTAAGCAATATTTGACACTTTTTTTTTTCACCTATTCCAATCTGATGAATAATGCAGTCTCTAAATCACCATACTCTGCCAAACAGAAGCTTTAGTCAATCATATTATTATGTATTAAATAGCTTGCAATGTATGTAGGTCCTTAAAACTCCCTGCTCCTGAAGGCTATAGTTTATTCTTACCAGTCTGGACCTTCATTCCAGGGCATAATATCTTCAAAAAACTAAAGTTGCCTCTGATTTACATCAGATAATCAGGTTTTTGTGTTTTGATTTTTCATAATAATAATAGAGATATAATGGGTAAAAAAACCTTCTCAAAGAATAAATATCCAGTGTCTGGTACAGCTAGGAAAATCTTGAGACCTACTTAATGCTGCTTGATGAAATAGTGTTAGGAATACTAATTTTCTAACTTAATCTACTTCACTACCCTTATTCTCTTAGTATTATTTTTATAGACCACTGAGGAGAGAGAAAAGAGCAATCCATATTTTTCCATTTGAGTAGATGATAAGCAAATTTTCCTGATTGAGATGTGCATCGGACCATTTAAAGAGCTTAAGATTGCTGTATGTAACAGAATGATTTTAATACATACTTACTAAGAAACCAATTTCCTGTTACTCTGTAATACCAATTATCCGTTCAAGAGAGTCTGAATTTTACATCATCATGATGTTTTTTAATATAATTTCATTCTCTGATGAAAGGAAATGAGATTCCTTTATACTGAGTCTTTATTTTGACAAAAATGCCAATTAGCTACTTCATACCATTTAGACTTCCCTATTATGTGAATCAGAAAATGGCTTCAGCTATTCTTTTAAAATAAAGCAGCAATGTAATATATTTTAAAAGCTATTTTAATCTCTGTGCAGTAAAGGGCCTTCATAAATCACTGAAAGCTCTCTGCAGCATCATTTCCTTGGTTTCAGACTGGGCTACAAATCCCACATATGCTAATACTCATCCCATAAACAGCAATTTATGAGGATTTCCCCTCTTGACCAGAAGCTCTCAGTCTCCATTGTATTAGAGAAGTGTTATATAAAAAAACCCACCCAATATTGAAAAGATTCTGCTTTTGTAAAGACACAGAAACATTGTACAGATGAACAAAGCTCTTGAGCTCATAAACAAGCATTTTGAGGGTTCATTTCCATACCATAATTTCATTGACAGAATAAAATCAACAACACATCCATGAAAAACTGGAAATGTGCTGATATGAATCCCATCATGGTGATTTCTTTATGGGAAAGAGAAAGCATTAGACGGTTAGTATGGTACTTATCTGTTTAAAACCATATCAGTTAAGCTATTCTAACTTAACTGAAATTGTCATACTGAAACAGTACATACAAAGAATTTGAAAAATTTATTTTTTCCCACTCTGTGTTGGTTGGCATTAGAAATCACAATGCTTGCAACCAGAAAGCTACTGTTTATAATTTAGTTATAGGTATGCTGCTCAGAGTATGTAAGTTTTCTTTTGATTAATGAGCATATGATTCTGTATTGCATATCTGCAATCTGTCAAAGAATTTCAGTATGAAATATAGTTAGCAACAGTAATGAAAAGCTCTCAGAACACTGATTTTTTTTTACTTTACCAGATGAAGTATTCAGATGCATTTCACACATTAGATATTAACACTTTCTATGTGGTCATCTCCTTTCTCCCACATTGGGCAGTTGAAAGGTTTATGATTGATGCATGTTTATGAAATTAAATGGGTTACAAAATGAAAATCCACACTGTATCCTTAAAACATGATAGTAAAATGCAATAATATCCAATTTCTCACAAAGGACCAGAAATTAATCTTTAATAAATTTGGTGATGTTCAGAGATTCCAGAAATATATTAAAAAATGATTGCACTTCTGCAACTCATCTGCTTTCTTCCTATTAAAACTGCCATTGTAGTTGCGTTTGTGTCCGTGTTACTATAGCAATGAAACCTGTGTAAAAACTGGATAGATGCTGACTGATTGCTGTAATTGATACTTACGTTTTTCACAATCTACCTTCTACCCATTGTTTCTGAAATTGCCATAAAATAGCATAATTTATCATAACAGGTATGCACACACATACCATTTACAGCATCTTCAGGAAATATGCAGAAATAAGTTGGTGGTTATTTTTTAAAGAATTAAGAAATTAAATTATTTTGTCCTATTTTTAAGTAACCGTTCCTTACCCCAAAGTTATTGCTATGCTGTGGAGGGTAAAACTAAAAGGCAATTTGAATCTCACTTTAAGTTGACTGTTCAGCTTTGTTGTAGATTAAACTACTTTACATTTAATGAATATTCTTCTTTTCTAATAGCAAACATACTTCACATGTATACTTTTCACTTGTCTTTAAGTATTAATTTTTCTTAAGTTCAAATATCCATTAACATCAAATATTTACCTGCTTCCATTAAGCTGTTTCTGTGTCATTTGCAAATGCAGATATTGCTCAGCTTTTTAAATACCTCAAGAAATTTTCCTTCTAAACACCTTGATTTTTATTTATTTTTTTTAATAGACTGTTTCCATGTATTTTCTTTACAAATGGGGAACACTTTTTGGCTCTTCTTCTTCATTTAGCAAGGTTGAGATTTTGTCATGGCAGCATTTACATTTCCACTTTTTCAGCTTTCTTTTAGCTTGAGATTTATTTCCCTCCAGCTGCTTTGATTGACTTGAATTTGCTGAGGTTCTTAACTTTTCCTACTGATGGAGCAGAGGGGACTCAAAAAGCCTTGCCATGAGTATAATGGGCAAAATAAGGATTTCATTTTGGATAGAGGAGGAAAAGTCAGTGCCAAAGGTGCCTCGCCCTTCCCCGCCAAGCAAGGAATCTGTATTTTCTCCCCACACGTTTAAAAAGAGGTGGGACATGTTTAAATTCCTGTTTATCCTGAGGGGAGATTTCATCAGCACAGTCCATGGAGCCTGGACAGCTGCCCTTGAACTAAACAGCCCTTGAGCTAAATGTGCATTTTGTTTGGCCACTACAAGTCAACATTTCTATGTTTTTCATGTATTTGCTACCCTTTGGAGGCTACACAGGGAGTTGTGACCTGAAGCCACTTTGCAGCACAGTGATGCGAGACACCTGATTTCTCAAGCAATCATTGGGGTAAAGCTGGTTGACAGAGCTGATTTAGTTGTCTCTTTGTCACAAGTAGTCAAGGGGCTTGGATATCTTGGTACACACAAGGAATATACCTGGAATGCAACCTGTAGAAGGAAGTTCTCTTTGAAAACACCTTGGGATACTTTTAATAAATGAGAGCTAAGCTACTCAGTCTGGGCCAGAGCTGGTAAGTAACTTGCCCATCTCAAGGTCAGCATAAGGACCAGGGAAAGTCTGAAATAAACATGAGATGCCATTCCTGCTTTCTTCACTCATAGATGACAATAACTCCTTCTTGCCTCTAGAAACTGCAGATTTTTCCCTCAAAGCAGAGAATAGTTAATGGGGAGGAAGCCGAGACTAGCTGCTGTTTCAGGTCTGCTTTTTGTCTATAACTCTAAGTGAAATGCAAGTAAATTAGCACTGGAGGTGGATACAAAAGCTATCCATCTAAATGATGTTAGAGCAACTTGAGAGTGGCATTCTTAAAAGTGTTTAGAAGTTTAAGTCACATTGATTGCAATGTCATTCAGACGCTGAAAATCCTATTGGGCATCCATATATTCCTTCAGGGGCATAAATATATTTTAAAATCTACCTTTATTATTTGCCCTTTCCTTCCATATGAATACAAGGTGCAGTTACTTATACAAAGGAGGTGAACTTTACCCACCTTCACGGATACCTAAGTGAAGCTGCAAACAGTTCAAACTTCATAAAATTAATGTAAATTGGTTTTAAAGTTATATAAAAACTATGACAGCTTACAGGGACAAGAGATGAATCGAATTTGTGTCATGAGGTCTGAGAGTAACTGGTGTGAACATGCTACTTTCTGCACGTGATGTTACTTTAAAGCTTGATAGTGTTGATAGTTGTGAAGTCAGATGGATTAATAAATCTTTTATTTGGTTTAACCTGCAATGAAATTTCCTAATTTGATTTGTGGATAGCCTCCTTGATCATTAAGGATGTGCTTCTTTCCATGAAATTAAATCTTCTGTGCAGCACCCTGTGCAAAGTGTCCATGACAAAGTTTAGCTTCCTACAACAACGCTCATTAAATTTAGAGCCTAATGAACCAAAGCTTTTGCCAAAAGATGGCAATATTCCACCAACACATCAAACCTAGAGAGCTGGTGTACCATCATGACTTCTTCCCCTCCATTTCTCACAGTCCTACATATTTTGATAAAAGGTAACTTTAAAGATAGGAGATTGGCAACCAACCCAAATTCAACAAGAATATAATAGCATTTGCCTCAATATATTGCAAGACCAATTCCCTTGAAAGTTTCTCTTCTGCCTCAACCAAACTTGCCAAGGGCAAAATACAAATGGAGTAAAAAAAATGTTTTATGGATCCTGATTTTATTTAGTATGGGTACTAAACCAATCAGTAGCTACAATAGCGGCTTTCGTTGTAAAGATCCAGCACCCAGATCTTATGGGTCAAAATAGGACTCACATTTTTAATGCATTAGCTTCAGTCATAGTCTTTCAGTTCACTTCATAGATTCAGCATCACACATTTTCTGACTTTACTAAAGAAGACAACTGAAACTGAAATATTTAAATAAATGTAAAGGCCAATGCCTTTTGTAAAAAACCTGTTATAGTTTAGACAAGCTCTCACTGTGAAGCTGGCAAACACATTTTAGCCCCTGCTTCCCAACCACTTTGTTCTGCTGCACTCCTGTTTCTCTGTGAAAGGCACTCAGAAATCCAGGGGTGGAACAATATCTGAAGGAAATGTTCAGCTTGGAGCCTCTGCAGTTTTGCTTACTGAGGTTATAGCCGTTCCCATGAGACCTTGTATGATCACATCAGTTACTCTGATGGCTAGATAGACGCCTCCTTCAACACCCTCCATGTACAAATAACACAGTTCCTGAAGGAAGAGTATTGCCAGGATGGCAAGAGATTGCTGAAAGGGGGGATAATGAAGGCAGTGAGGAATTTTATCCAGCTGTTTCTTGGGAGGTAAATGGGCTGAGATATGTTTCTCTTGCACAGAAAGAAGTGACTCCTCGAATCTTCACTTAGAGGGAATGGTAAATAATGTAAGTCCTGTGGTTTATTGCACTTTCTTTAAGAAAAATGATGGTTTGTGGTAGGGTCTTCTGTAGGATTCAGTGACCTTTTATTTGCTTTAAAAACACTAAAGAACCTGATCAGGAACTTTTTTTCTAAGTGAGTGGCATGTAAAAGAAAATGGAAGTGGGGGGGAATAAATTATTATTCCCTCCAGTGCAACATGTTTGCACAGGAGTTTCCACTATGCTTTTGACTTATTGTTTTGCTGAAATGAGTTAACTAGTAGGGTCAAAAATAATACAGAGAAGAGTGACTGCATCTATAAGGAAGTTTTTCTTCTGTGCATGAAATTGGCAGATACATATTTTATATAGAAAGTTCAAATTCTTTACTTATAATATTTATTTCAAAGTAAAGACAGAAAAAATTCAGTAACTTTAAGTTTTGTAACATTACTCTCTTGCACAGATTTATGCTTAGTAACATTGTTCTGATACAGATAAACATTTAGCTTTTGAGACTTAAGAAGAATGGATCTTATTTTAAATGCAATTTTTAAGTAATTAAATCTGTTTTATTTGTGGAATATGCTGGACTGTGTTTGGTGAATGCTTTTATCAAGATAAATTGTGGGGCAAATAAACTAAGTGAATACTGATGGCAAAGTAAATTAATGAATGATGTGATCAAGAGGAGAATTTGGCTGTTTGTTAGGTGGTAAATTGACAATAGAATAGACAGTCTTTTAAAACCCACAGAAATAAATCTGTTTGATGGAGCAAAAGAGATTAAAGGTTTCAGGTTTGCATTGGAAGAAGCTGAAATAGATTTTATCTGCTAGCAGTGGCTTAAGTGCATTCAGATCACCACAGAGACAACAGGTAAATCTCTAAAGAAATTAAATTTTAAGTGGAATAGAGCTGTACATTAGGCAAAGGTGTTTCATTAAGATGATAAGGATGATAAACTGGGGAGGTAACACGTACAGAGCCCTAACAGAAACAGGTGTTCTGAGGTTCTTCTCATGGTACTGATACTGTTCCTTTACATTGTTTCTTAGGTTTGGTTTTTTTGCTGTACTACATTTTTATTTTCTTTGTAATTATTTCACTTGACCTGAGACATTTCCACATCAATGGGGAAAAGTTCTTTGAAATTTGGATTTCTTTCTGGATGAAAAAGGAAAAAGGTGAAGGTCATAATGAAAAGTGAGAAACCTAATGCTGACATTAGTTAAGTCATTATTAAATGACATTATTAAGTGACGTACCTGAATGGGTTGCTCCGAACTGACTTTTGATTAGATACATTTTAATTTATTTACAAAACTATTTCTGTGTAGAAAAGTGTGGCAGACAAAAGACTGTAATTTGTACATTTCACACAATTCGTGGGATCACTAAACTTCTGGCAATCAAAGTTAAGATTTAGACTGTATACTTAAGATAGCTTAGCTTTATTGATTTAACAACTTAAATGTCAAAACTTTCCTCAATGTTTTTTATTAACAGGAGGGTGTGTTGGTTTTTTGTTTGGGGTTTGAGGGTTTTTTTCTAGGTTTTATTTCATTGTCCATTTGAGTTTTCTTATGATCTTGGGAAAAAATGTTTCTCATGTTCTATGCAAGGTTTTGTCCTCTACATTCAGCTGCTAAGACACCTTTCTGTATCAAAATGTACATGATGAAACCCATCTTCAGAACCACAAAGTGACAAATCTATGATACTTTTAGTGCTTTTTCTGTTAATGGTGTCTGTCCAAAATCCAATCCACGTATTTATGACTTTCTATAGCTTTCATTTGTTCTAATAGAGTCATATTAATATGAGCTAAAAGTTTATAGAATCATTAATCATATTAACCATATTTGAAACACTGCTCACATGTAGTAAGAAAAAAATCTGACATCCTGAAGTCTTGCCTTTAGAGTCCTAAATCTCAAATGCAAAAGCCCCCAAGTTACCATTTAGGAATGTCATCTGAATACAATTGCAGCAACTCTTACTTAAGTGCCTTTTGTAAATCTAAGGTGGTGAGCGTTTAGTTCTCATTCCTTAAGGGTGAAGAGAATTCAAATTCCCTTTGTTTGTTGTGAAGTTTAAATATCCATAAAATCTGCAGATGGTTCAGTATAGCACTATAGAGAAATGTATCGCTAAAAATCACAACTTTTCCCTCTACCAGCTGCTAAATGTGACCTGCAGCACAGTGTTCCTTCCTTACACTGTTATCCTTTTGCCAGGACCCAGCCTGTCCAGATTGCTGAAATGAATGAATTTCACTTCCTCCTCCTTTTCCTCCTCCTCTGCCCCACTTCAGGCCTGAAAGATAAGAAATTCACACTGTCTGGCCATCCTTCTTAAGTCTGCCCTGAGACCAGCTGATATTTCTTGGTAGGGCACTTCTAAATCAAGATATATTCCATTTAACGTCGGGTTTCCAAGCACACATAGTGCTCATTTAAGGAGAGAGCTAAGTCCTAACATGACTCTTTCTTTTTCTAAAACTCCACACCTGAGTTTTATTGCCCTGTCATCTGTGTCCAACAACTGGTCAATGTTGTTGGTAACCGCATAGGAAGGAGATTATTATCTCAGGTCTATAGAATTGTCACCATAGTGTGGAGGATCAGTGGGCTCTGATATCAGCACATTTTGATCACAGATATATATGCAATTTTATTAATTATGTGACTTTCCTGTAGTGCAGCTCCAGCTCTGCCATGCATAGTCCCAGGCTGTGGGGTTCCTTGGGGTCTTCTCTGTTCCCTAGTTTCCTCAGAGGTTGGAGAAGTGGTCCAGAATCCTGATATTAGGTCATGGAGTTTCCCATTAGTCTGTCTTTGTCCTCTGGCTACCTACACTATCCTTAGCTACAGGGATAGGTAGGGAATGCTTGTTGATGATTACTCAATTCAAACTGTGCTGTAGTTGCATTTACTGTTGATGTTCACAATCTTCTTGCGGCCACTTCAGAACACTTTTGCACTTCTTGTTGACCAACAATTTGTTTCCATGGTTTGGCTTTTTCCTTGGGCACACCAAAGCTACCAGCTTAAGTTGATAAGCTTATGCTAATAACTATGCTGGTTATATCTAACATACTAAATCCTGCAGCAATAGATTATTCTGTGGTCATTAAAAGCTTCTCAGCTCTTTTCTCTCAGATTCCTGTGCTGCCACAGAATTTCTAAACTTACTCAGTACTTGCTATTGGCCATTTGACAACTTGTCAGTTGACCGCTCAAGCACTTTCAGAAAGTAATCTCTGCACAGATTTAAATAATTTATGATTGCAAAGTAGCTGAAAATTAGTCCACCTTTACTATGCAAAAGAAAATGTGACTTAACACTTCACTAATTGCTAAGAAGGGTTGTCCTGTAAGTAGTCATTAAGGAAGCAATGTAATATAAGACAATCCTAGAATTTTTATGTGTTCACAGTCTGCTGGTGACTAATGGTGTTTGCCTAGTTCTACCCCTGACTGTATTATTAATCTTTGGAAGTTTAGCAGTTGTCCCTTAGCTGAGGGAGCAAGAAAAGTAGGCCTAATGGATGCAGAGTTGAATTTATCTATCTCACCTAACTTGAGATATCTCAGGGGATCAATTGTAGTCAGCTGGAACTCTGAGGTGTGATTCATTTCATTCTGAAAGAATGTGAAAAGCAGGCAGCTGGAGGGCTGGTAGAGATGCAGCTGTCTAACTCAGAGATGTCTGCAGTGAGGTGAGATGAATCCCACCCAAAGGAGCTTTCTGGATGAATGCTAACAGGATGTATCAGGTCTTTGTAAATTGCTTTGTCAATTTCCAGTTGCTACAAATCTACAGTTTGCTGCCTTCATTCCCCAGCACTGTGAAGCTGTAAGCTGTGAATCCCAGATTGAAAAGGTGGGATTTATCTCATGCCAAGTTTCCTTTTATAGGCAATGATAAAAATCAGTTACATTTTTCGGCACTCTTCATTGTGTCTTAATCTCTGTGTTTATTGATCATTAGCTTGTCTGGTCCATGTCCTCAACTTTGTTGGTTGCAAAGAGAGTATAAACTAGCTATACCAGCTGTTGCCATCTCATTCAGATGCCACGCTGGGAGACTCAGACAACTGGAGCTCTCAGCCATGCTGTCTAGGGAAGGTAGTCAAGTTTTGGGGTTGAACCTGGAATATTCAAAGGATGGTGCTGCAGCACGATTCAGGTATGATGTGGTATTCTAAAGGTGGGAAACTAATGAGCAAATACGCTGATCATTGTCTTCCATGGCAATCTCAATGGCGCTACACTGGATGGTGTTATTCAGACCTGCAAGATGCTTCTTGTGAGCTGCTATAAATAGGTAGACTAAATGAGCTGAAGTAGGTATAACATTTGTCTTCCTTATATAGACATTTTTGGGAGGAGGAGTTGCCTTGTAGCTTTCAACTTAATGCAACATTTTATTTTTTATTATTACAGCGCTGCATGGTTGGAAGACAAGAGGCAAGGGGCATGAATTGAAAACATCAAGGAGTCCAAATGGATTGAGACAGTCAAGTACTGTTGCTCAAAGAGGTTGCACAGTCTCTGTCCTTGGAGATTTGCTTGGATAAAGCCCTGACCTCATCGCTGACCCATTCTGAGGAGTAGGTTAAACTAGAGATCTCCTGAGCTCCCTTCCAACCTGAATTATTCTATGACAAAAATTTACATGCATTAATATACCAAAGTTATTTTCATTCAAGTTTTAAAGATCATTAACATAATGTCAGTTTGGTTTGGTTTAATTATCTGTCTTAAAATATAGAAAAGTTTTTGAGGAAAGTATAGAACAGTTCTACAGAAGCTTTAAATTGCTGTTAACTCAATCTTTTCTCATTTGGCTCTAGAAAGATTTGTCTTACATTGGTAATTTAGGTGTAGAAAGGTGCAACACAGCCCAAGTATACCATAGTAACTTTGGATGGTGCAGTTTGGCAAGTTTTTTTGAAGTGTATATTGATGGATTTGGCTCCCAAACTAATTATTGGAGTTATAAGTAGCTGGATCAGTCTAGAGTCCCTAACTTTGCTATTGGATATTATCACTGAGTAAGATGCAAAAGTGTACAAAAAGTCACCTACACTGAAGACATTAATAACATTTCAGCTGTTTCAAAAGGATGAGGCTTCTCATTTACTGTCTTCAAACAACTGTTTATCCAGTTATTTAAGAGATAATTTCTGTGCATATTATGAAAGCCCTTTTAAACCAAAGAGACAGTTTTTGCAGACAAGAATTGCAATCATCTGAGCTGAAGAGAAAAAAAAGTAATAAGGTAATCCTGGCCACTCTGATCATTCTAATTACCTTGGTCATGCTGATCACAGTAAATGTCAACAAGTTCTCACCTCTCTCCAGAATAGATCATGAAGCCAGGAAATCAAATAATTGAGAACAACTTTTATTCATTAACTGAGGATTGAATTGGGAGATTGCAGTGACAAGAAAAGGAGAGAAAACATCTTTGACAATAACCTTGTTTCCCAGTCTGTCACAATGAATATTCCTAAAGAGGAAAACACATTTGGAAGAAAGCAGCCTTACTTTAGAAAGCCATCTAGCTACACATTTTGGTATTTGACAAATAATTCATAGGAAATATGTCTGACAGCTAAAAGAACAAATCCTAAATGGTTTTGGGGGTTTATTATTATTATTATTCTTTGATCATGATGATTTAATTCAGCATTCTTTGGTCTTCAGTCAAACGATAAGAAAACCTTTCATTTTGAAGAGATATTAAATGTCAAACTATTTTGCAGATATTTCAAGTCTAGAGAAAAGGACAAAATAGTACTTTGTTGCTTCTGTGACATAGAAGGCAAAAATGGTTTTCCATTAAGACTTTTAACTTCTTTTGGTCAAATTGCTAAATCAAGTCCTGGTCATATAAAAAACTAAATACATCTCAGCTGTGCTTTGCATGCTATCCTCCCTGAGACTATGAGTAACAGAAATTAGTTTGGGGCTATTTTTAAAGATGCTTGAATGAATCAGGAACCTTTTTTCTGGATTACTTTATTTTTAATAATAGACTTTATTCAGGACTAGGCTGAGTAGCTCAGAATTGCCCATGAATTAAAAGTGTATTTTAGCCTTCTATTCCATGATTTGCACCTTCTATCAAAGGACATTTTGCCACTGATGCGTGACACAGCAAGCACAACACTGTGTTTCCTTTCCTTAATGTTTGTTCACCTCTGGAGCAATTTTTAAAACCACCAGGAAAGACCCCCCTGCCTGGTCCCCAGCTTCAGCCAATGACCTGCAAATTGTGTGCCTTCATGCTTCCTTTTATTTCCCCATCCTTGGTTTCAGCCATCACTCCTTGTCTTCCCAGATTTTGCTCTGCCTTCTAGTAGTTTTAAGGGAGAACAGTGTGACAACTGAAGTTTCTTTTCTGGGATTTGAAAGATTGTTTCATGGAAGAGCGAAGATAAACCCACAAAGATATCTGCAACAAAACCAGAATTGTAATGGTGAACTTATAAGATCAGGTAGACTTTTATGGAAGTGCTGTGTTGGCGGGAAGGGTATGTTTGAATGATTTGGCACACAGCAGAATAAAGTAATTATTGTATTCCCCCTGTGCACTGCACAGAAATTGTGTCATTTCATGCATCATTCACAGCTCTCATTACTGATACCACAACATCTAAATTTCCCTGAACATCAACAAAACAAATACCACTTTGGCCAGAAGAAGACTTGAAAACTTGCAAGTGGATGTTACTGTTTTCGTTTTTGCTATGATACCATGTACAGCTTCCAGACTGTTAGCTTGATCTTGAAAAAAGTAAAATAATGAATATTCTTGCTTGAATACTTATTTCTGTTCCATAAATGTTGCTAATTTGTGCTGGAAGCAAGGGTTACTTTTCATCTTTCTAATTTTGTGTGCTTATTTAACAGGAGAAGCAGGCAGACTGCAAAAATGCAGAGATCCCACTGCAGTTAGTTTTGTCACTGACCTCCAGCTGTTCTCACAGCAATGGTTTCATACAGTTCAGCAGTGTAAGGACAACTGAAATCATGTTGTATCTGGGGAGAAGTGAAATGGCACTTCATGGCAAAGGGAAGATACAGGGAGTCAGCACACATGTGGTAAAATGATTTTCAGTAAAACAAAGCCTCTTGATTCAGATTTTGTGTCTTCTTGGGATGTCGCATATAATGCCTGGAAAGGAAAGGTGCAAGAACAGGTCATGGGGCAGTTGTCTTGCAAGGATGTCTTAAACTTTCCAAGATCTGACTGCTAGTTATGGTGTGAACTCTGAAGGACACGTTGAAGTGATGGTGGCAGCTTCTGGATGGAAGGACCCGGCCTTGTGCTTCTAATGCAATCTATGCATAGTCAACAGTGATCCACCCTGGGTAAAGTCCTCTACCAGATGGGTTCAGTCACAGTGTACAGGTGGGATTGCACTGGCTCAGTAGATCTGTGACTGTACTGAATCAACAGTGTCTTCCTAGAGGTCATAATCAAAGGAAATATTTTAGAGAAATTGCCTCGTAGAGCTTCTGAGTGAGTTTAGCACAAGGATACAGGTCTGGATCATCTTACTCCGTGTACCATTTTCAGTTTTTTCACTGTCGATAGATGTGCATTTCATGAGCTTGCTTTGAAGTTTTTCAGTGTTCAGGTAGAAGTTTGGATTCACTATACTGCCAAGTAGGGACTCAGGTTGCTTTTAGTTACATGGATACTGTCCAATACCTGACCAAAATTCTCCACTAAATAATGCAAAGCATTTTTCTAGTATAATCTCACTTTTGTTGCTCTGACAAATGGGCATAAAATTAATGCTTGATACTTAGCAGATCAAGCATTTCTGACCTGTGTCAGTCATTAAGGGGTCTACAGGTCATGAGTTAAGTCTTCTGATGCTTGAACACAGCACATTCCTATGCTAACACCACCAGGATGCGTTATCCACCTGAGTGTTTGCTCTGCGCTAGTTAAATTAATACCTGGTCCTTCTGTAGCTGACACATCTTCCACATATTCGATGTTGCTGCAGTTTGAGTTTTATTGTCCTGGTTCCAAATACTGTGTTAGATGAGTACCTTAGGTTTTTTTCTGAACAATAACTCAAGAGCATTCAGGCAAACAGGAATCTTAAATAATGTACCCTGAAGTTTACAGAGGTCTGCCCACATCCCAGGCATCTCACTGAAATAGCTATTGATCATTTATTTCTTTTTTCTTTTAAGAAGCTGATGGCTCAGAAATTTATGTTATTAGCCACGCATGGGCAGACAGTTGTTTAATTTTCTTAACTTACCTATTTTGGAGTTATCTGCATTTCTTTCTACTTGTTTCTATTATTTGAACAGAATTATTGACAGGAAGAGAAGAATGAAAAATGGCTGAGTTCTTGCTACCTGGTACAAACAACTTCCGTAAGTTCACTTCCGAATCCTTGGCTGCCATCAAAAAGAGGATTGCTGCCAAGAAGAGTTGTCGAAGAAATACTATAGACCAGAAACCTGAGGAGAAACCACGTCCTCAACTTGACCTAAAAGCTTTCCAGAAGTTACCAGCTCTCTATGGAAATCCTCCTCCAGAGCTCATTGGGGAGCCATTGGAGGATCTTGACCCATACTACAAAGATCGTAAGGTTAGAGCCAACCACGATGCTTTGATTTTAGTTTGTCTTACCATGTTGCTAAGAAGAGTTTATGTGAATGATTTATTAAACTGTTTTGCTTACATCCCTTTGGAAAAATGATCATCCCTTTCTAGATTATAATAATGCGTGCAGTTGGCACAGCTGAATGACATGCTGTAATCTTCTTTAGAAAAGCTTAATTTTGAATCATAGGAATTAAACAGTATGAACTTGATTAACATTTGAATCAGAATGGAAAAAGAAAAAATAAAGTGGATAAGGGAAGAAAAGGGTGGGCTGAGTCAAATCTACAAGAAATTATGATAATTTTGTAAATTTTCTTAAATGCCATGACTTAAAACTATGTTCCTTTCTATCTCAATGGTTATGTTCCACTTACACGTACAATAAATGATCACCTATGTATAAAAAACATTTTAAAACATTTGCTGATGAATCCTTAAAACCTACTTATTCAAGCTCCATATTCTAGTTATGAAATATTGAAGAATTTGATTTTCAATAAAGAACAGAGAAAATGGGAGCTAATCCATTGGAAATTATGCTTATAGCTTGAGAAATAGTTAATACTTTGAACTAATTTCTACAGTCTTACAGCTAGAGGATCACTGTCAACAACAGCAAACAATGCTAAAGGCTGCAGTTCTTCCTTCCACCTCTGTTTATCTTGACTTAATGGGAGGTTCTATTTGAGAGAATAGTCATAAGCAAGATTAGTTCTGTGCACAACTCTTTGCAAGTCCTAAGGTTTATAAAAATGTTTGATGCTGAGGGGTTTTTTTTGCAGCTTCACAGTTAATGGATATTAAATCTTTCATCACTTTGATGAAAGGATAGAAAATATGACAAAGTATCAGAAACAGTCAACAAACATTAAAGTTAAAATCAAGCTCTTGCTCATCACTGATGCAACAGGATATGGCACAAAAGTATGCTCTATGTTCAACTTCCTGAAAACTTCATGTTTCTTTATATTTTTTTTAAGATCTTCATAGTGCTAAACAAGCAGAAAACAATCTTCAGATTTACTGCTACAAGTGCCTTGTGGATCCTCAGTCCTTTCCATCCAATTCGAAGAACAGCAATTAAAATTTTAGTACATTCATATCCTTTTGTTGGCTTCATTTCCTCTTTTCCTGTTTACAAACCCCTACGTCATCCTGTGCTCATGTATTTTGGAGCATTGAATTAATTTAGTCTTTTCCTCACTCCAGATGATTTCTAGTTCTGAATTACCTTAGAAATTATTATTGACTTGTTGCCTTTGTGCTACTCAGAAATAAACAGTGAGTACTGGGAGTATGGAAGCCTGATTTAACTACAGATATGTGTTCTGAGAATGATCTCTGATGCTGATTTCCTGATGTCCCATTAACAAGTACCTCAGGCTGAAGCCTTTCTCAGAGAGAAGATGAACAAGATCTCTATCCTCTCTCTCATCTTCCATTTACCCAAACTGTAGGAATTCAACTCATGTACAAAAGCTGATTAACCACTGGCCAGTTTAAGAAAAGAAAAATTATGCAAATTTAGTTGCTTTAAGAAATTGGATTGAAAACAATTATCTTGGGTATACGAAAGTGAAAAATTCTGGGGATGGCCATTGAAACATAAAGGCAATATAGATCCCACCTCATACATCAAATTTAGGGGGCAAGGAATCACTAGTATATTGCTGCAGCTTGGCACTGGGGAATGAGACCAGAGCTGTTGCTTGGGGCTGAATCAGGCCCAGTGCAGTCTGCTGTATCCCTGTGCGGATTTTAGGTTTTCAGCCATCTCCTGACTCTGTGGTGCTGAGTTAGCTGCAATGGGTCCAAAGTTGACATTGTGTCATTGACAGACATCCCTGAAGAAGTAATACATCTCATTTGAGACCTTCCCTGGGCAGCAAGTTGGCTGATATTGTTGTTTCAACACTGGTGGTCCAGCTCCAGGGTTTATGACAGTTTGACAATGCTTGAAGCTAAAGCCAGCAGATTTTTTGTGGAGATGGAGAGCCCTAAACTCAGAACCAGATACTCTGCCTGTGAGTGATAGAATATTTAGTTATGTTTCTGAATCAATGTCTTATTCTTTGCCTTCACTCCCATGACTTACATTATTCACTTTGTTTATCATGTGCACTATTTTAACTAATTGTGTATTCATGGCTCTGACCGAGTCCTCTAAAGCTTCTCCATCTCCTTCGTGGAACAAGTATGTTGAGTAAGTATCTATCTGTGGGTATGTATGCCTTTTAATTCTGTGCTTATATTGAATTATTGAGATTTATCTTGCCACCTTCACTCAAGATGGTGGGGGATTTAGAAGGAAGTTGCTTAAAACATCTGTTTTAATTTGAGGGAGTACTTTTCTATTTAAACTCCATATCTATGATAATAGTGGTATTGTAGGAGAGAGTAAGTGTAGACTAAGTTCCAATGTTGAACTAGCTTCATGTCTGCCCTACTGCTCCAGTTTGTTATCCCATTTCCAGAAGTTACTCACTAATTATTTACTCTTTATCCAGACACGTTTCCCATTGTTGTTGTTGATGAAGCACATCAACAGCTGCTTTCTCTTAAAATTCTTGTTAATAATATTGAAATTCTGAGTTTTGCTCTAATAAAGCATTCTGTCAAAAGCTCCTGGCCTGCAGAACACTGTTAGAAAGTAAAGCTCTCATCTTCAGCACTGCCAACACTTGCAATGTTAAGTCACAATAAATCCTGTGCCTTTGTAATAACACTTAAGTTGGATAATTACATGTTTTTACTTTTTTTAAATTATATTTCAGCTCTCATTTTTTCTACTTGGCATAAAAATGTTAGAATATAATAATTCTAACACCTAATGCAAAGGACAAGGTTCCAAAATATTTAGTTTTAAAAACAGGTGTGAAATTGTTCCTATCTCATGTTATACGACACTGAAACAGCTGGGAATGCCAGATCCTCTGCAAGCATGGTATTGATATACATATCTCCAGAAGATGCTGTGGTATCTCACTACCTATGAGAGCATTAAAGATCAGAGTTGTAGCTGCTGTTGGCATCAAAACTACTGCTCAAATGAGTTTCAATAATAATTTCAGAATACTTCTTTCTAAATGAAAAAGGAAGCACTACATCCAAATAATTTCTTTAATGCATTTGCTGACTACCAAATGAATGCCTTTTGAATTCTGTAGGGAGATTGCTGCCTTGCTGAAATGAGAAGTGCACTCAGTAAGTACAGAAGAGCTTTTACCGATAATTTTCCATTAATAAGAATAATTGCCATCTTAAATTGAAAATCCTGTACTCTTATATTTATCTAAGTGTTTCAAGCATTCTGCACAGAAACGGATGCTGTATGCCCAAAGTAAATAATACACAACATATCATACATCCACTTGGCCACTAGAAACCAGAGGAAGACAGCAAGTTTTGATCTTTATTTCAACAAGTAGCTAAGAGTTTTGTTAGCAAGAGTTTTTATTTTAGCAAGTAGCTATGAGTAAATTATGGGGATTCACATGAAAGAGTTTGAAAAAAAAATTGTGGAATGCCAAAAAAACATGTTACAGGCGTGCACAGTAATAGACATGTACAGATTGCCATCAACTACTGTCTCAAAGTCCATGGGAATCAGATGCTGATAGAATACACTCAAACCGACAGCCACCTCTCCATCACTTCTCTGCAGCATTGGCTTGGGTTTTGGTTTAGACAATAAATAGTCTGACTGTCTCTTCTGTTAATTGCTAATATTGCTGCTTTCCTTTGGCACTTTTCTCCTTTCCTCAGGTTTACTTTCACTGGCATTTACACTTTTGAATCATTGATAAAAATATTGGCAAGAGGATTCTGTTTAAATGAATTCACTTTCCTTCGAGATCCCTGGAACTGGTTGGATTTCAGTGTTATTGTCATGGCGTAAGTGGGAATATATAAAATATGGATTACCTGTTTGAAGTATTCTGTTTGAAGTGTCTTATTGGTATGGTGCAAAAGATTGTCTGAAGTACAAAAACCAACCTGTGGGTCCTAATTGCATCTGAAATTATCTAGGACATTGGCTCATCTCCTTGTTTTATTAGTCACTGTATAATAACGTGTTAGTCTTTCAAGACGGGAGTAGAACTGTTTAGAGTAAGATATACTCTGTGGTGAGTGTACAGGAATGAATACATTTCAATCAGAGAAATATAATAGCTGGGCTGTCAAATACAAACATACTAATCCTGTGAATGGAAGTGTGAGTTAGATAATAAAGTAGCATGCACAGACACCAAGATCGTGGATTAAATTTGTGGGTTTTGCCTCCATAAATCATAGTTTAAGCTTCAGTTTGTGGTAATTAGAAAGTTTTTATACTGGTTAGGTGCACCTACGGATGGGAGATCAAACCATTTCAGCCAGTGCTTCCACCTGAAATGAATAATTTTAAGTGTTATCTTTGTTTATATTTCAAATGCACGATACTTAAGATGCTGACACAAAAGCAGTTGTGCAAAAGCCAAGAGCTACCTCATAAGGAAACACTAATAATTAAGAAATGGATTTCTATTTTATAAGTCTTCAGACAAATCCTAGATATGTAGTTTATTAACACTTAAGATATGCTCAGAAGGACTGAAAGTTCAGAAAGACCACTGTAAAATAATTGCCTTGTTTACTCAACTTCAACCACTTGACATATAATGTCCTGACTTTACAGGTACGTGGGAGCATTTAGTAACTTGGGGAGTGTGTCAGTTCTTCGGACTTTCAGGGTTCTGAGAGCTTTAAAAACCATTTCAGTAGTTCCAGGTAAGAAACCCTATTTGCTGAATAGTTGCTGCTACTCACAACTGATTCTTTGCTCCAATCAAAATACTGGGTTTGCCTTTCCTTTCCTTTTTTAATTTTTTTTATTATTTTTTCCTTTGAACAGACTTTACTATTAACCATATTCCATCATCCCTGGGAAAACAGTTTCCTTTTCACTTTTCCCTTAGTTATAAAGCCAGCAGATTCTTTCTCATGATGAAATACAAATTAAGAACCAGTGAGTTGTCTGTGTCTTTTCTTTCAGATATTTTTGATCATATTGATTTTTGTTTCCAGTGGTTCCAGTTTCTTCACAGATTACCAGTGTTAGAAACATTTTTTTAAAAATTTCTTTTGAATTATGCATATTACTCATTCTGGATAAAAAAAACCTGGACTGTTTGGGGTTTCTCACCCTTACCTAAATATTTTATAGGGATTAAAGGAACACTTGGAAATTTTATGGTCAATCAAATGAGGGGAAAAAATGTTTTTCATATTGATCTCTGTCATCTAAACTACACTTGCATTGCAAATATATTTGCCATATATTCTCCAGTAATTTTGTTCCTTTGGTTGCTATATACTGTTTTATCTCTAATCAAGCATGATGTAAGAATCTCAGTGTTTCATGCCGATTTTTCTTCATTTATTGTCTTCCTAGGACTCAAGATCATTGTGGGGGCACTTATTCAGTCTGTTAAGAAACTTGCCAATGTGATGATCCTGACTGTTTTCTGCCTGAGTGTCTTTGCTCTCATTGGCCTCCAGCTTTTTAAGGGCAATCTAAGACAAAAGTGTATTAGGAACTCTACAGAGTTCAGTAAAATACCTTATTTCCTTAACAAAACATGGGAATCCTATGAAATGTTTGCTAATGATACAGGTAACTTTTCCTCCTTAATTCTTTTTTAGATTATGATATAGACACTTACAAATGCATGTATAACCACTGCTGTAAATTATATTGGTGTTTTGGTAGCTGATATTTTGATGAGTAACCACCTGATAATGGCCTTCAGATTGCCAGAGCAGCTTGCAGGCATCCAGGAGTACATCCTTTCCTTTCATTGTAAGAAAAAGCACTCCCAAATTTTCCAGTAACATCCAGATCTGTTTCCCAGAATGATATGGCAATAACTGAAAAACGCATTAGCTCACTCTCTGCTGTAATTCCCCAAAGTTCACCTTCTACTACATGCTGAAGAGCCTGTACATCTTCATTTTGCTGCTCAGTGAATTAGTCCTCAGTTTGAAACAGAGGAATTTGTTTAAAAGTCAAAGTTACTTTCTTCTTTACATTCTATGTATCTTCTTTTTATGTCTTATATATCTACAATATACATCTTTCATGTATACAACTAAGGCTGGTGATGGAAGCATAGAGCAGAGAACTGAAAATGCACCAAACTGTACTCAGACGAACAGCAACTATAAGATGCAATTCAGTAAGAAAAATCCTTGTGCTAAAGGAAAAGCCTCAATATACATGAAAAAATACAAAATAAACAATGTCTATGCCAAAAATATGAAGAAAGCTTCATCACTGAAGAAGAAAAATCTCCACCAGCGAGTTCAGACATAGCAGTAGTTATGCAAGGAGAGAAGCGTTCTCACAGGGGAAATGCTGAAAAAAATACATAAAAAAGCCACACAGGATTGCTGTTTGTACACACTCTGTGTGGAAGACTTGTTCAGACAGGATTTCTTTAATAACTTCATAGCCCAGAGGGAGAAAGACTTTGTATGAAAGATTTTTGAGGAAAAGCCTTTTGCAAGAAACTCTTGCACCTACCAAAAAGTGTACCTAAGAACAAAGTCATTTACACATACAGAATGTTGTAAAAATCATAATTGAAAGCAAACTTCAAAAGAAACCAGGTGGTGGCTGGAATACCACAAAGGAGACCTTGTGTGTGACAAAGTTTGGCTAAAAATGCTAAGTTTCTTTAGCATTTAGTTGAAGAAACAGGAAACAAAATGCATCTTGTATTCAGGGTGATTTGAAATGATGGTAAAAGGAATAGGAGAGGCCAGACAGATTTAATGAAAGCTAGGTGACTTTCCCACGGGATTTAGGACTTATAGCCCTATAAACCCAGTTTGAATTAACTTTTTTTTTTTTTTTGTACATTTTTTTAATGGGCTGCTTTGATCCTGATTTTGTGGGAAGTTCCTATCTCCTACCTGGAGAACTACATGTTATGATTCTCTGAAGCTCAATTGCTGAATCTTCTTAAAAACCCTTTTTTGTCAGTTGGCAGGAACAGAACTGAACAAAATTTGGGAGGAAAGTAGCTGAGATAATGACTCATTCCTTTGTGGTGTATTTACATGGTATGGTACAGCTGATGCTGAAGATTCCTGTTGGCTCTGGATCATGCCAACTCACCTGATGAGCACAGCTGAGGTTTGTGAAACACCAGGAAGACATGAGACCTCCCTTGCATCTGGGATAATAACCCCACATCTTAATGGGGCTAAATAGCTAATAGCACTAGAGCTATTACTTTCAGTCTTGTACTAGCTCAGGCAGCAAAGTTACTAATGCTAAGTAGGGGAAGAGGTCAAAAAGGCTACTAGAACATCCTAATGAAGAAATCTCTATTTCTCAGCTCAGCAGGGTTAGGACCTGCTGTTCGGCTCAGCTGAGCAGTGCCATGACATGATGTGTATCCATGTTCTTCCCTCTCAGAACAGAGCTTTGATTTTTTATTGCTCATTAGAGGTGGTCTATGCTATCCCGTATTATGTTTGTACACTGCCCTGAAAGACAGCTAATTGCTACTAACCAGAAAGAGTTTGTGCTATTACCAAACCAGGGACTGTGCTTGTGCCTGTGCCGTCCAATTCTTCATTTCCTTTATGCAGATGTGGCCAAAGTGATAATATTTTTTTAAATTCTGTTTTAAGGACTGCCTGCATTCTGAAATTTGTGCATACACATTTATAAATGAGGACATCTTGCAATCTGGTGCAGTTACTGTGAGTGTGGGAAACCTGTCCATGTGTGTGCGCAATACACTTGGAGGTCACTGATTACTTGTCACTACTCACAGCAAAGGATAGAAGATTAAGGTTAAAAAGTGATTTCTTTTTAACTTTTTCCCCTTTTTTACAGCATACTTTGCTAAGAAAGAGGGCACCTCAGATATTTTGCTATGTGGCCCTGGTGCTGGGTAAGTACACTTAATATTTCTTCTTTGGAAGTTTTGTCTGCTTTAGTGCTTCTATATTTGCTCAGTCATAAGAGACATAAGCAGAAGTTCCAAGGTATCCTTAAATGCAGCAACATGAACACTGACAAGACAATACAAGAAACAGTCAGATAACTTGTAAGGAGAGAAGTATGAGCCTGCAGTTGGCTTATTCTAAATTATTTATTTATTCTAAATTATTATTTATTCTACCTTATTCTAAATTCCTTTGAGCCTTTCCAGGAGCATTGTCTTTCCCTTCCCCATGGATGTACAAGAGAACTGAAAACATGAAAGATCTCAGATATAGCGCAGGACAGACGTGCTCCTCTCTGTGAAGGCTCACGAGTGTTAAACCTGAAAAACAAAACATGGACTTTGGAGGGCAGGCTTGGGCAAGCAGGGAGATGTGTCTACTTTGCAGTAAAGGGCAGGGAATGAGGAGGTTGTCCTGGGCTGGTGGTCTACTCCAGCCTCTCCTCCTTTGCTGCTGGGTTATGGGTGTTGCTTTTTCCATCCCACTTTCCAGACAATACTACCTCGAGTAGACAATGGGTTTGCAATCTAATGAAATGCAGAGCTGAATAGTCATCAGAACTCTCACATAAGCTGAAGTTCTCCTTGGAATCTGCATGCTTAAAAGAGCTCCGCTTTTTATTTTTACTTCTAGGGTCTGTCCTCCAGACTATATATGCCTGAAAATTGGGCCAAATCCTGATTACGGTTTCACTAGTTTTGATTCCTTTGGCTGGGCTTTTCTTTCCTTGTTCCGCCTGATGACCCAGGACTACTGGGAGCGTCTGTACCAGCAGGTACCAGCTTTGTGCATAATTCAGAACTGGTCTTCCAGGAAGAGCAAGAGCCAAAGCAGAAAATGTGTAGAGAGGGCAAGAAACCTCAGAGAAAAGCAATAGCTGCAAGTCATCAAACCCACACTGTCCCTTCTCCTTTTCCACAAGCTGTGCCTCCAAAAAAGGGATGCCGAAGTGTCTCCCAGCAATAGACCTATCACCCTGCTTGTTTAGGGACTTAAAAAGTACTAAAAGTGTCCTGTATTGTCCTTCAAAAATATAGCAATGCCTCCCCAGTAGTCCTCATGGGGTATATGATCAGTTATTCATAGGCGATGGTGAAGGAAGAAGGAGAAAGAGGCAGAAGTAGGACCAGGGAAGGCATATTTCCATTCAAGCTTCCTAAACCATTGTGTCTAGGAAGCTGAGTGATTCAGAAGAATTTCAGAGACACATTGAAAGACTACTAGTTATTTTTTATGGTAATTTTTATCTCTGGGATGTGCTGCTTACAGACCCTCAGAGCTGCTGGGAAGGTGTATATACTCTTCTTCATGCTGGTCATCTTTCTGGGCTCATTTTATCTAGTCAACTTGATTCTGGCTGTAGTAACAATGGCGTACGAAGAGCAGAATAAGGCCACCATTGCTGAAACGGAGGCAAAGGAAAGGAAATTTCGTGAAGCCATGGAATTATTACAGAAGGAGCAGGAGGTATGTAAATTATTCCCCTGCAAGCATTTGTCTCAGTGTCCTGGCATCAATCACATAAGGGAAAGCACAACTCCTTGTGTACAGCTGTACAAAGTAGTCACTCATGGGAGCAGGAGTAAGTGATAACTTATTGAAAATAGTGATTCCTAGAGTTACAGGAGTAAATCCATGTTCAGCTGTGTATTTTTCCTCTGAAACAATAACATTTATTGTGGATAATGAGTATTAAAGGCTGCTGTAACTGTAAGAAAATAAGTATTTCAAAATCTGTATAAAGTATAAAATTCCATCAGCTAGCAGCTTCTAAAAGAAAATGTGCTTGTTTTTACTTTTTATTCAATATTATCATTGTGGGCTGCTGAGCAGAGAAATATACAGTAATTCTGTTAACTGCATTAGCATCTGAGCCAAAACCTATCATAGCTGAATGAAAGTATCTTGGTAACTTAAATGGCTTAGAAGCTTCTAGAACAAAAAACTCCAGTGTTTTGACAACATTGTTCTAAATTCAGTATAGAAATGAAAGTCAGCCACAGTGTGAGTACAGTGCCAAGGATCCCCAATGAAAAGACAGAATTTTAATACTTTTTGAGCATTAATTTGGGGAAAAGGATATATTCGACAACATCATTTTCAGATGGAGTAATTTTGTTGTAAGGAAATCTGCCATGTGGAAGAATAAGAGCTATAATGTGATTATTTTGTCCCTGGCAGGTTCAATACACACGATCATGTAACATACTGCAAACAGCATATTGTTCAGTGCTCTGCATGTTGGGGAAATTCTCTCCTCTTTCTTTTTATGGAGATTTTAAAAATGGAAGATTTTTAACTAGTTTCGTGAAACACAAATTGTTAAAAGGAAATAATAGAGAGTACAGAAGTGTTTTCTTTCTGCTCATATTAAAAGTACCCAGCAAAAGCATCATCCATGTTTTTGTTTTAATTTCAGTCATTGGCTATGAAAGGAATTGATGTCCTGTCAATTAGCTCCTTTGAAGCCTCTTCTCTGTCCCCCAAAGAAATCAAAGAAAGAAGCAATAGGAAAAAGAGAAATCAATCCTTGGGGATAGAAGATAATGAAGAACAATTCCCCAAGCCACAGTCCACGGACAGTCAACGCAAGTTGGTAATCTATTGTCTGAATCTGAGATCCTCACAGCTTTTCCAATTTAATTACTAAAATAAATTGCTTGAAAGCACAAACCAAATCCCATTACAAAAACTTACAAAAATCACTCCTAAATCTTTAAAATAAACAACCTTTTGGAATAAGGAAGAATTCAATGTAAAAATTAATTTGAAAAAGAAGGAAATACTATAAATGAAGGATGGAAAGGAAGTTATAATAACAGTTAAAATACATTTTCTATAACACTGAGAAACAGAAAATGGTGAATGACTATCAGAATTTAACTTCTGTGCCATCATTCTCTGTTTAAAATTTTTCACTTGAAACATAAATATAAAGCTTATCACAATAATATCTGCTACTGCTGATAGAATTTTATTATCTGATGTTTAAAATCTAAGCATAAACCTCCATTAAAATTCTGAATCAAATAAGTATTTTGGACTTAGCAGTGGTTGATAGGAACTGCTATGAAACTCTAAACATTTATTGCTTCCCTGAATTTTCTCTGTGATATTATGCTGTTCTCTCTATATTGCTTTTCCTTGGATTTTAGTCTTTCCTTGGCCTGGTGTACGGTCCCAATGCAAATCAGGCGAAACGCAGGCTTAGCCATGGGAGCGTGTTCAATTTCCAAATACCTGCTTTAGAAGTTGATTCCAGGACGGATTTCAGTGAAGAGGAAAACTTCAGTGCTGGGGAACACAAAATCCAGTGTCGGTCGCTGTCGGTCATGCAGATGGGAAGACGGTCCAGTGTGCAAAGTCAAATAAGCCAAAGCTCTCACCCTGCTACGCCAAACTGCGTGCACAGCAGCAAGTGGGCTAACATGGATGACTGCAATGGTGTGATTTCAATGGTGGGAGGAGGAGGCAGCAAAGTGCACAGCCTAGATCCAGTGTCTTCTGAAGGAGTAATGCTTCCACCAGTAATGGAAGACCCAGGAAAGGGGAATCCAGTAAGGAAAATATATTACTCTCAATAAATACTTTATAATATGGTTTCTCTGTAAGTGGCACTTTTTTCTTAAGAGTTTCAGTGTAATAACAAACTGTGATGTGAAATGAAGTATACTGATGCGGGAAGTTCTTGAAAACCAGACTTCAGCATTTCTGTTATAAACCTTATTTTTCTGCTATTCACAACTTATGCTAACATAGTTTTGAAAGCTCCTAGTACTGGACTTGCAAATCACCAATGAGGTTCTTTATCCCATACCCTGCCCAGGGGGAGCATTTTGAGCAGTACCTGTAATTTCTTTCCCCTTCATAGAACCTTTAGCATTATGCAGAAACTTCGTAAGTTCCTCAAGTGGGTAGAGATGCTTTTCTACCAGTTTATCTCTCATATGTCTCCTTGTCCATTAATCTCTGGAATATTTTCAAGGCCTATTTCCCCTCATGGACTTATTTCCAATGTTTGTGTTCACCCTGTTGCTATTACATGCTTGCAGGGTCTATTTACTCTAGCGTTACTACTGAAAAGTAAGACCTTCATTCTTAACAACTATTACATCTTGTAAAAAGGTGCATTTATTTGGCTGTGTGTCATTGTTCCTATTAACTTCCATAGTTACCCATCATCACATCCTACTTAATTTTATTCCAGTAGTATCTCCCTAATCATGTTTACTTCTTTAAGCAGCCAGCTGTAAATGATGAGAGCAGCATGATGCATTTGCCTCCTCATCTGTCAGTGGAGTACTTTAACGAGGCACTTCAGAGACAAAGGGCAGCAAGTGCAGTTAGCATAATTACTAGTGTCTTGGAGGGTAAGTGGTTCCTCATTATGCTTATTTCAATCCTAACCTAATGCTAGCATGAAAGACCAAAATGTCAATACATTTCTTAAAGGTTAACAGAGATTTGTAGGTGTGTAGTTAGGAGTTTCATGGTTAATATAGCTCTTTTATAAAAAAGGGAATAAAAGCATTATCACACAGTCGCGTACTGGAACACATTCTTTGCCTATTGTAAGATCTTGTTTTGTAGGACAGACAGTGAAGGGGATTGGAGGGAGAGTGGGTGGAAAGAGTTCCTCTAGCATCTGAGGTGCAGGATTGAGATACTGTTTCCTCCCCCTGACCCTGTGACTTATGCCACTGGCAGAGCCATGGCCATGCAGAATCTAATAATAAGATTAATGCAAGCAAAATCAGTTGTGGCAGTTCCTGGGTTTTGAATACTTAACCCAACTATTTTATTCCTTTAACTTTACATATGATTTATTTTAGGGTGTTTTATGACTTTGATAGTTTTGTTGCATCATCTTAGTGAAAAATTTCAGCCCAAGTTGTTCAGGATGAGGATGTCAGTCTTGTTTTGTTTTGTTCCTGTTGAGGAGCTCTATCACCAGTTCTTAGACCACAAGTATGGGATTTAGCAGGGGTGGGGTGAATGTTGGATCTCGTGGTAGGGACATCCCTTTTATAAAATATTTAGGATTTTTTTCTTGGGACAATCACAGTTGCAATACATCCAGTGGAGCCTTGCCTTGCGGTGTAATTCACTAAAGATCAGGGTTTTGTTGCACACTTTCAGTTGTGAAAAGGGATGGAACAGAACTTGTATCTCTGTGTGGCTGTGGATTAACCTGAGAACAGGTATCTGAAAGGGGAGAGAAAAGGGTCTTTGCTAGGACCTGAACACCAGTTCTGCTGGATACACACTGTATACATAAAGAGGAAACCATTGATCTAGAAAAACAGAGGGCAAGTGCTAGCCCAGGAGTGAGATCGAGTCAAGATGCTCACACTGGAATAAGCACTATAGGGTGGGATCTGAGACTTGAGCCTGGAGGGGAAAAAGTGAAAACTAAACGGTGGGAAGAAGTTAGGACAGGTCTGACTAAGAAAAAGATATGACTCAGATCCAGCTCATCCGATGTCTAAAAAATGTTCAGATCCCTGAATACCAGGTTACTACTAATACCTACTGTGCTTGTATTTAGCTTTAAGCTCCAGTTTGTCAATGAATTTGCATGGGACTTCAGCAGGGTCAAAAGTATTTTGAAGGACTCCTTAATATTGGTGTTGTACGAAAAAAGGCTATGAGGTTTATATTTGACCAAAATTGACAAAGCCAGAGCAGCTTCTGTCCCATATTTTAATTACAGAAAATGGACAAGTGTGGCAACTTGTATCAACTGGGAAATTGTAGACATGATCTTTCCAGTGGAAGTAGCCTAAGGTCAAATTTTAGGCACTGTAGTTCGTATTTGCCTCAGCTGTAATCAGAATTCCTGTGGCTGCTGTTGACTCTTTAGACTCTGTTGAGGGTTAGAGGAGACAAAAAGATGCTGGCTGTGATACAGCCACTGTCCTAGACATCTATGGAAGGATAAGATGAAAAGTGCCTTTGCATGTTATATTGACCTACAGACTGTGGTTTGGCCCCTGCATCATATACATGAATTTAGTCAGATGATTGTAATACAAGTTTAAGCCAAATAAAATCTGGTCAAAAGTCTTACGAAGTATATTTACATTAATGCATTTTGAATCCAATCTTCTCTGAATTTTATCTTCATGTTTATTAGCTGATGTAGGGACTACATGAATGGTAGGAAGTGGAGGGAAGCTTGGGGGCTCTGTGTGAGATGTGAGGTTTCCGTTTTCTTCTCTGGTCTTTTGAATACTTGAAGTAGTAATTTCACCATCTTGTTCAGTGATAACTAATTATAGTGGGGTTTTCTTTTGCATTTAGAACTTGAAGAATCTCGGCGGAGATGCCCACCCTGCCTGAATAATTTTGCTTTAAAGTATCTAATTTGGGACTGTTGCCCACTTTGGGTGCGAATCAAGACAAAAGTGGCTGCTTTCATAAAGGATCCCTTTATTGATCTCACCATCACTCTTTGCATTGTGATGAACACTTTGTTCATGGCACTGGAGCACAATAATATGTCAGATAATTTTAAATTAATGCTTAATGTAGGCAACTTGGTAAGCAAACTCTCAGCTTTGTGACATTTTACACCAAGGGTTGATTGATGGGTATTTTCACTTGAGACATAGAGAGTAACTGTAAAAATTAAAGATTAGCAAACTCTGCATTTATAAACCCTGAATATCTAATATATACAATACCCAGATTTTATCAATATACTTTTAACACACTCCTGAGAAGGAAGAAATCAATCCTCTCATTTTAATTAAAAGTTTATTTGAAGTTCATAAAAATGTGTTTTGTTGACCTGCCCATGAATGTTACTTGCGGGAACATGATCTAAATGTAAGATAAATTCATGGCTACTTTTTAGGCTGATGCTACTGTTTCTTTGTCACAGGTTTTTACAGGAATCTTCACTGCAGAAATGATTTTAAAAATCATCGCTTTAGATCCCTATTACTATTTTCAGCAGCCCTGGAATATTTTTGACAGTATAATTGTCACATTGAGTTTAATTGAACTGAGTTTACCCAAACAAAGAAGCAAGAAAGAAAGGCGAAAAGGAGGAACCCTGTCAGTTTTAAGATCCTTTAGACTGGTAAGGTTTACGATTAATCGGTTGTATAAAGCTTTATGTTGTGAATATAATAGAGAATACTTCTGTTGTCTGCTGTTAGGATGCAGGAAATATATTATTACTTTTAATATTTTTTCTTCCTCTTGGCTCAAGGAATAAGAAGCACACTCTTAAACTACTTGTGATATTAAAACCAGAGCTTAAATGACATATTTCTGTCGAACATTCTAAGAAATATTCAGAGGAAAAAGTATTCCAGAGTAGTCATGTTACAAAACTGGTATCAAAAATATAAAAACCAGCACAGGAAACTTAGGAAAAAAATGTCAGAGTACAAATATAGAAAACCCTTATACTTAAAAATAGATGTGAAATGATGTTAAGGTATTAATATGATATACCATGGACTGATTTAGGTTGCTGTACCAAAATATAGGGTCCTTTTATAACAATACAGCAGTTGGTCTCCCAGCTTTTGTCCTTTGTATTACACTTAAGTTAGGCACCATAATCTACATCAGGTGCATTTTATGGATACCTACCTGTGCAGGCCGAAGACAAATCAAGGACTCTAGTTGAACTGATCCTTTATGAGGTGGTTAGTTTATGTTTGCAATGTTACTCAATTAAAGAAAACCAACAAAACAAACCTACGAATACTTTTAAAAAAGTTTTAGTGTCACAGTGCTGCAAATATTGCATGCTGGAATAGTTCAGAATATCTAAGGTGTTTTTTGCAGGATTTGAATGGTGCAAAGATGGGTTATCTCTGCTGATGTCTAACACTATGTTTTATGTTGCTACGCAGCTGAGGGTCTTCAAACTGGCAAAGTCCTGGCCAACCTTAAACACTCTAATTAAAATAATTGGTAACTCCCTGGGAGCACTGAGTAATCTGACCCTCGTCCTGGCAATCATCGTTTTCATTTTTGCTATAGTAGGGGTGCAACTTTTTGGGAGAAGCTATCTGGAGAACAGCCATAAAATAAACAAATATGGCAAGCCACGCTGGCACATGATGGACTTTTTCCACTCGTTCCTCGTCGTTTTCCGAATTCTGTGTGGAGAATGGATTGAGACCATGTGGGACTGTATGGTAGTTGCTGAACCACCACTGTGCCTTCTTGTCTTTCTGCTGGTCATGGTGATAGGAAATTTAGTGGTGAGTTTTCCAGTATTTTTTTCTCTTCATCTTGTCTGTAATCGAATCTACTAAATTGCTATCCCCCCCCCCCCCCCAACAAGAGCCAGTTTCCCTAAACACAGGTGGAAAAATTTCTTGTGTATGTTATGGTCTTCCAAAGCCCCTTGCCTGCTGCCTTTGAGCTGCTAACCGTATTTTCACATTTTGTGTGCATTGCACACAGCATCACTTGACCTTTTCATGTGGCAATGTGACGAGGAACATCTTTGCAGTAAATGTAATACAGGCAACTATTTTTCTTCACATCTTGGGATTTGGATGTAAATAATCAGTAAGGCTTATGGCTTATCTGCTTGAATTAATGGAGCTAAATGCTAAAGTCCTTCTGTAAATCAAAAAATCAATTTTTAATTTTTTCTTTTATTTTAAGAGCTCGTGCAAGTCCTGAATTCTTTATCAGCAAATGGCAGAATCTATACTCCTAACACTGAAATCAAGATTTTATTTAATTATCTCTAAATATATTTATATCCAAAAGCTAGATCCTGCTATGGCATACAGTACACACTCTTACTCACCCGTGCTGGGGCATAAGAGGCAGATTGCCTTCCTGGTCCTGGTCTGTCCTTTCTTAGTTTCCAAATCATAAAAAATCTTTGTTTTGCATGTCATTCTTAGTATCATTCATTTATCAATTTTCCCTTAATTTACATGATTAATCTAAAGGAATTAATTTTGGGCAGCCCTTCACGGGAAATACCTGTTCTATGGCTGAACCCCAAATCCCCTGGTTTGAGGTCCCACCAGTTCTACAACTAAGTGATTGATTTCAATGATGAAATGCTGTGAATTATATTCATATCACATAACGTTAACTGTCAAACAATTAAGTGTTTAGCCTACATTACTTATCTAGGCTTTCTTATTATGAAAGTAAACAAGAGGCATGTCTAAGAGTGAGATTTATTCCAACCTATGGTCAATAACTAAGATAGATGGGGTGAATTGGTCTCTTGAGCGCTAATGTTCTCTACTGACTGTAGTCCCTGGATGACTCAGGTGTTTTATCTGCCCAGTTCTGACACAAAAATTAAGACACACAGATCCCATCCCAAACTGGAACAACTGAAACAACTAGAAAAATTTCTAAATCCTCCCATTCCCTTAACAAAAAAAACAAAATAAAAAAAAAATGTGGTTTAGGTTTATAACTTCTTCCATTAAAAAAATTACTCAAAAGTAGGGTGGAAACCTCCCTTTGAGCTTCTCTTGATTTTTGACTTTTGTGACAATGTTGTAGATTTAATTGAATTGCTGGGCCTAAATCTGGTCTCCCAGGATTTTGAAAGCAGCTCCACAGAGGCCCGATTTAGCTCTAGTTTGAAGAAGGAAGAGACATTATTAAACTGACAAGCCATGACCATAGTCTTTGTTATTACTATAACCTTCGAAAAATTGTTTTGGCCAAGTAATGCACTTGGCATACACAAATTTGTTTTAGCTACTAATTTAAATAACTTCTGGTGGGAAGAGGATCATGGGAACATTGAACTTCCTGAGAGAGAATTTTGCTTAATCAACCACAATGTGATCAGTCATAGTAATTGTGTTATTACATTGTTTTGGATTGCTTAGTAAGACTGAACTTTGATAATGTTTGCTAGAATTTAGGTTTCACACTTCTACCCTTGTGACTTTCAATTTTGTTATTTCAATGACTTTCAGGTTCTCAACCTTTTCATTGCCCTACTACTGAATTCCTTCAGTGCTGACTGTCTTCAGACAGCAGAGGATGATGGAGAGATGAACAACCTTCGCATTGCCTTTGCTCGGATTCACAAGGGATTTCGCTTTGTGAAAAGCGTTACATGGGATACCTTTTGTGGAAAGCTCAAGCATATAAAGAAAGCTCACAGGAAGAAAATCAAACTGACTGCACAGAACAAACTTGGGTTCAAGTGCAAAGAAATAAAAAATTGTAAAGAGAATTACAATAACGAATGGGCTGAGAAAAATGGGGACAAATGCTTAGTTCTTGAAGATTTTGTTACCAATCCCAATGTATTTGTTTGCGTTCCTATTGCTGAGGCAGAGAATACAAGTGAGGATTTTGAAGATGATGATAAGCTGAGCACATTTACAGACACAGAATACAGCAAACAGGTAGTGAATTTGTTCATTTGCGTTGGAACAGTAGCATCATATGCATGTTGAGGGATGCATGTATGGTAGAAGACTACCTCTAGCAGAACAGGGTGGCATATGTTGACCTATTTCCAGAGTCACCAAATTTTGAACTAGAACCAAGAGCACAATGTTTAAAGTGAGGGTAAATGATTACTTGGAGCCTTTTAAAATCAGAATTCTTTCATTGTCTTAAAAGAAATACCATAAATTGTTGGGTTTGCTGCAGGAATTCCTGGCTGACCTGCTGTGTAATACACATGTGATTGCATAGCTCATAGATTGCCCACAGATAATTATGGCAGTCCGTGGTGAACTTGGAATTATTATGTAAAAAAAACCCCATTATGTGAATAATGCCAACTGTTTTGGAATTATTTATACAACAGAGCAAAAATTCATGTTCTGCACAAAAAAACATTATCACAGACTGATAACATGAATTTTTAGCTCTGGTCTCTTCTCTGTACTTGTCCTTGCTGTGTATAGTATGTAGTAATTATTAGAAAAAATTAGAAGGCATAAACATGGATTGGCTCTATTAACGTCATGTTTTTTACATGCTAGCACATGTTATCCTATTTCTTTGTGTTCTCTTAATTTTTCAGTTCTATTTTAACCATAGAAAATTGCCAGTTTAGTCTCAAGATTTCCTACCTTATGTTCCAGTCTTAATTCTTACGCAAAAACTCTCACTTAACTTTTGGCTAGTTCACTGGAATTCCTTAGTTTGCCACGTGTCTGCTGAGAAAAATTCACCTCTCTCTATCTTTAGATAAAATCAGAGAATCAAAAAGATTGTATCTTATGATTTTGTCAGGAGAGTCCTATTTTAAATGAAATGCATATCTTATCTTTCTTTCCCTTCCAACTTGTCCACCTCCTAAAAAGGGAAAAGAAAGCCCTTCTAATCCACAGATTATTTTCAGGATGAAAATCACCTGAGGCAAAGGGGAGAAAGAGCTAAAAATTCAAGCAGCTGGAGTAAAGGATCGGGATTTTCCTCTGAAGAATTCAGTGTGCTTTACGTAGGAAAGGATAGGAAATTTGAATTGTCATCGCCAGAAGAAAAAGAGGTAACAATTTTTTTTCCTATGGCATTGACTTTCCAACTCTGGTCCAGAACAGGCACATTTCTGTCCAAGAATTTGCCGGAGTGGGATTCAGGGGCAAAAGCAACTCTGAGCTTGTAGTAGCCGGTTTGGCTGATTAATGACAGTCGTAATTCTGTGAATAAAACCAAAGCTGTGCTTGTTTCTAGGTATTGATATTTAAGAAGAAGTATGTATAGGAAACAGAGTGTTTAGAAAGGAAAAAATTACAAAATAATTTGATTCACATAAATAATTTATAAAATACTCTCTGCTACTTTCAATTTATTCAAACTTGAGTCCACAAAAAAACAAGAGGGGGGGAAAAATCCAAACTGATATTGAAAGAGAGATGCTTCCAAGTAGGAAATTCCATCATGTCTGCCAGTGTCCTATGTATCTTGTTTTCAAGAAAAATAATACTTGAAATTACATTCTCACTATGACATTAAAGGTAGTAGTTTTTAATTAAAAATATTTTTGAATAATTTTGAATAAAGAATGCATTAAAAAAGTAACAAACACCAATATGCAAACATAAAAAGCATAGAGAAAGTAATTTGTAACAAACTGCTGACTTATCATACATTATGTGTGGTGTAATGGGATAGCAAAAAGCTTTGTAACTGGCGAATATATGATTCCGATTTCTACTTCATAAATTCTGCTATGGGTATTCAGAACCTAATATATTTATCTGCTTCTCCTGTTTGAATGTATCTTTGTATGATTTCATGGTTTTAACCCAAGTAGTTTATCTTGCTTTGAGGAGTATATGTGATTATAAGCAATTTAAAACCTCTTCAATTTACCAGTTTATTAAGTGATTACATCTGGTCCATGTAGACAGATATGGTAATTATATTTGGCCTCTATTGGCAATTCTAAGTTCATATACTTTTAAGATCACAAAGTTTGTTCCATTAGCCACACTATTCGAAATATTAGCACATAGCTAAGTTTTAATTTTGAAATTTATTTGTTTGTGGGTAAACTTATTAATTTGGAGCTGAATGCAGAAACAATCAAAACCTGATCTTATTTTGCTCCATAGTTTAACAGTGTCAGCTCTTCTGAAGGAAGCACAGTGGATCTGACAAATCCTGAAGATCTTTTGAAACAGATTCCAGAGTTTGCTGAAGACTTCAAGACTCCAGAAGACTGTTTTCCAGAAGGTAAGTCTCTCATGATTTCACTACTGGGAAGTGAGAAGAGTCAAAACCCAACTTGTTTCTCTAGTGATACTAAGTCAGTAGGGTCTGGTTATTTTCAGCTAATACCAGTTATCTGGAAATTGAATAAATAGTCCAAATCTTTCTGCCTCTCTAGTCAATGGAGAGATTGTGATACCTGAAAAATAACCTCCCTTCCCCTTAATGTCATCTGCTTCTAATTGGTGTCTGAGGAATGACACAGACCCAACCCCCAGAAAGGAGATTATTATAGTGAGGTAAGGCAAATTACACTCTATTGGACAGAATCCAAGTCACTTCTGGAGTTTAATAGAAAAGGGTGTGTGATCGGGTCTCACCTGGCAGTGGCCACTTGGCACATCAGATTTGTTTGTACTTTTGTCCTGTCCCCATGTGTGAGGAGGTGATCTTTTGCTATACTCAGCACGGTTCACTGGAGAAACCATGGGAGTTCTGGAGGTTGAAAACCAGAACAATTTTATTGTAAACTCCCCTAAAACTGTCAGGAGGTGGCAGGTTCTTATAAAATATCTGAAGTAGAAGGGAAAAGGAGGAAGGAAAATAAACAGAGAAACAGGATCACCACCCCATGGATCCAACAACGCCTTCTTGGTCAGCAACTGGAAATTCTTTCAGTTGTGGTCCCTGGAGTCCTTGTGACCCTCGTGGTCAGTGAGTCTGCTGCGATCCAGGGTGGAGGAATACACCGCATGGCTGAACGTCATCTGCTTTTTTATAGGGTTCGGGCCTCTCGGACTCCTCCCGGAAGTCAGACTCATCCGCAGGGGTATCAAGTAAACCCAGACTCACGTTGTGCCCTGGCAGGCGCCGCTGTATCTGTGTCGCTATCTCCGGGCACTCTGTTGCCGGGGCAATTAATCTTCACGGCCTCGGGGCAGGCAACACAGGAAAGCATCCCCCACTTTGGTGGAGCAGGATCAGTGCTCTGACCCCGGCCATTTGCCCGAGCGATAACACACTGGCAGTTCCTTCTGTCTTTTGGGTTGCTTTGAGACAAACACAAAAAAGGGTATCTAACCATCGCAAGTTCGCAACTGTATGAATGTTTATCCCTGGAATAGCACTTTGTGAACTATCTCTGTAGCAAACAAAGGAGTGAAATAAGCAGATAGAGGCTCCTAGGATGAAGTTGAATTTCTATAAAGGGATAACCTGGGAATCCTTTCTCGAATCATCATACAACATCTAGCTTTAGAAATAGTTTCACGATTTGTTCTGTACTTTTCTGAATTCTTCCTACCCTAACGTGTAACAACACGTTGTTCTCATAAGATGCAAAGAAATAGCTCTTGAGATTTTTCCCTAATAACCATCACTACTGAAGGTCAGGGGTAATCACTGCACTGTCAGTGTCAGTTGCAAGAGAATAAACTTTATCAAGTCAGTTTATAGGCTCATTTCTTCCACATGTGTTATACTAAATGAATTATAACTGCAGTAAAGTTCTTTCTGCTGCTACAACTTGCTCTTTGCTCCACCATCGTTTCCACACATCCCCCGAGTTTTCTTTGATTCTGTTGTTTTCTGTCTATTAAAGCTTCCCTGTACCACAAATTGATCAGTAGGGACTTCTCAGACTTGCATGTGTGGAGCCCAGCAGCAGGTCCCACAGCTCTCTGAGCTTGTTTTCCTCCTCCACTCCCAAAGGCAAAGCCTTTCCTTCATCACCACTTTCCCATTTAAGCACCACTTCCTGGATTTTTTATCTGACGAAAACATGGATAAATCCAATCTGGTTGTAATTACTCCCATCCCCTCACCTCCTTGCCCTGTTCTGCAGAGCTGGCCTTTTTTAAACAGTGCACTTTCTGAGGCAATGAAATTTCTAATGCGCAGTTTTAGGATTAAATCAATAACAGTGAAGCATGTAGAAATTATTTGAAGCTAGAGAGGTGTTGTACCTGAATGCAAAGTATTCTCTGTGTACTAATAATATACATATTTTTACTGTTGTGTTATACATCATAAATCCTGAGGGAGATACACTGTTCCTAAATTGCAGTTAGATTTCTCCTGAAAAACACACAAGTATTGCATTAATAATACAAATGTCAATTTTCTGAGCTACAATGTTTTTTTTTTCCAAAACTCCTTATCAATGGCATTTTTTTTTGCCAGTACAGCCCTTAGAACAAAAGAAAGGAACATTTTTTGTTCCTTTTTTGTTTGTTGGTTTGGTTTTGTTTTTTTTTTCCCTGCTCCAGAGAAGATTTGTGGAATGTTTTGTGCTCTGTAGCCCCAGGCTGGAATGTGCCTGCTATGGCCAAACCATCAGAAAACTTAGCTGAAGATGCAGCAGAACTGTACCTAACACAGATGTCTGCACAAAAAAAGTTTTCATCTTCTGCAATCCCTGCTTCATCTTGCACCCCAGATCAACATTACTGGGAAAACTGGGATTATTAAAAGAAAAACTATTAGATGTTTTTTACATATATCCTATTGTATATATGAGTTATATATATGGTACTATATAATGTGTATAAGATATCATATACATATATGATACATATATACATTATTTTTTCTATGCTTGGAAATGACAGATGCCTTCTGACTGACATTTTTCACCATTATGAAAACATGAATTAGCATAGAGCACACAGCAAGGAAAATGTTAGCCAAGGTGAGTTAATTCTTGGCAAAATTAGGAAGTAATTTATGAGGATTTTGTAACGAGACTGTCAGGAAATGTCAGGTGGCCCTGGTGTCATTATCTGATATAAAAAGTAATCTGGTGGGCTTGAAAGGAGATGTGTCCTCTTAGGGAGCCTATGTGTCAGCTAGAATATGACATAATGGGAAGTTGTCCAAAAAGGCTCCACCTACTTTATGTAAATAGGAGTTACAAGGCAAACAAAATTAGGTGTTTCCTTTTTTATTTCTCATGGTAGAACACGGAAAAATGACCAGCAACGATGCAGATAATGTGTCTGTTGACTTTTCCCTGCCCCCAAACGTTTCTTGGGCACCCCTTCACATGCATGTACATTGCTTCCATACGTTCATTGCTGTCTCTCACTTTAGGTTGTGTTCGATACTTTCGTTGTTATGTGGGCAATACCATAAAGTCTGGAGGAGAAACATGGTGGAATCTGAGGAAAACCTGCTACCAGATTGTTGAACATTCCTGGTTTGAATCTTTTATCATATTCATGATTCTTTTGAGCAGTGGAGCCCTGGTTAGTATAGCACAGTTTCATGTACTTATTTAGAGGGATTTTTAACATTAATTTGCACACAGAGAAGTTGTTTTCAGCACAAAACTCAACAAATATCTTTGAACTCATCAGGTAAAAAAAAAGAAGAGGCTTCACATAACAGTCATTTATTCACTATTGTAATTATTGCAAATATGTTATTCATATGATGAAAAATTATAAGAGAGTGTGAGCAAAGTCAAAAATACATAAATCTCAGACACTGTTTCTATTCTGGTTTTATACTGGATATTTCTCAGGAAGTTATTCCGCATCTGTGAAATATAAAGGAGTTTTTATATCATTAAAAGAAATAAATTACTCTTAATGGTTAAAAAAAATAGTACCTAGTTCTCTTCAATGTTTAAATGTCTTGAAATGAATTTCCCAAAAGGCATATATTTTCCTCCTAATATTCTAGTGTGCATAATGTGTGTGTCCCCACATCATACTGTACTATGAGCTGTACTATAGACAAGTACAAGACTGTAGTATATAGAGAAAAAAAAAGATAAGGGACAGTGAGAATTTCAGGTTTATCATCTGACATAGATTTGAATAAAAGATTGCGTTTAGATGTGTTTAAAACACCTATTGAATGACTAAGGGTTCTTAATAATGCTAGACTTCCATTTTATAAGCTCATCTCTGACTTTTACCATTTATCTATATGTTACAATTTCAGGCATTTGAAGATATACATATAAATGAGAGAAAAAGCGTTAAAACTATGTTGTCATTTCTTGACAAAATATTCACTTTCATCTTTTTTCTGGAGATGCTTCTGAAATGGGTGGCATATGGCTTCAAAAAGTATTTCACCAATGCCTGGTGCTGGCTGGACTTTCTTATTGTAGGAGTAAGTTCTGCCTTTGGTGTTTCTACAGGGGTTGTGATGCAGGATGTAGTAGAATTGCTGATTATTTTCTGGATACAAAGTTAAGACAGCACTCCTGCCTCCTTTGACGATGGTTTTGGGATATTTCAGTCTGGGCGCTGAAAATATGGGGAGATTTGGTTTTGGGTTATTGGTTTTGTTTTTGTTTGTTGGTTTTCATTTTTTTAAACAGGAATAAAGGAAGCAGGTATCAGGACATTGTTAATGCTTTCTTTTGTCTTCCCTTTCAGGTCTCTTTAATAGACCTCTTAAGCAACTCATTAGGCCCCATGAAATCTCTTAGGACTCTCCGAGCTCTGAGACCCTTAAGAGCATTATCTCGATTTGAGGGAATGAGGGTGAGACTGAATACAAATTAAAGCTTGTCAGTATAATAAGCATGTAACAGGTTCATAACTCATGACTGCGTCTTTATGAAGTTCACATGTCTATCCCAAGTTCAGTTTAGAACCTATAAAATGAATTTATAAAAGGTTCCTCTGTACTTGGCTGCTACTTACAGACTTTCCTCGAGTGATTGATCCTAAGGGCCATTGAAACTAAAAATATACTAGGCCGAACTTTGTTCCTTTGCTGCTCAATCATTCTTGTGTTCCTGTCTTACTGAGATAGCCAAAAATTCTCATAGCACAATTCTCATTTTCAATGTCTGATGACAAGCTAATTTAGAGGAAAGCATCACCTCCCTTCCACAAGTTTTCATTGAATTGATTTACGAAAATGTAGACTATTAAGTACTTAGCTCAAATTATTGCTCTAAAGAGACATATTCTTTCAAAATGCAAGAGTGTTTGTCTGTAGAATATTTGCTGCCTTTTTCTATCAAAAGAGCACCTGGAACAATGTGAAGCTGATGGGTGTTAATAACATTTAATTGCAAATCTACCATTAAGAAACTGCAGAGAAAGTTTCCTTAAGCCATATGCAAAACACAGCTGTAGACTGCAGCGTGAAACAGTATGACAATCACAGTGGCATTTGGTCAGAAGTCTGATCTGTAGGATATATTCTGGCATGTGGAAACAGGTGATAGAAATATCTATGGCATCACTATCACACACTTACAATATAGATTGCTCTTGAATATCTTCTGGAAGTGAGACTGAAAGCCCTCCAATTGCAATCTTATCACTGTGAATGCAGAGAAAAAGTGCATTAAATTAATTAACAATGTATCAAAATTTCCATGCTGGGAGCTGATTTTGAAACATCATACTTTCTGGTGTCCAAAACTGTTCACAAAGCTTTTTCTTTTTTCTTCTTGTCCATCAAGTTGATCAGTTGCTACTTGACAGTTGAGTTGACTACCTCCACCATATTATCGTGGTTTTCTTACACTGCCCCACTTTATGAAGCAGTTTGTTATGTCTTAGCATGCACTTAAAACCTACATAGACATTTTTTGTGATTGTACAGCAGCTAGCACAGAAAAAGTACCTAGCTCATGGTTACACACTCCAAACATGATCATAATCCACTAAAAAGAATAGATTGAGCAAAACACTAGTGGATAGTTGTTACTGGACCTTTTAAAAACTGCTTTCTACAGTCTTAATAATACAGTCCTCTGCATAAGGGCCTATGGATGAATAGTTCAAAAAATGTGTGTTATAAAAGCTTAAACAAAACATCCCCCACTCCAAACCCAAGGGAAGTCATTAAAAAGGGATGGGCTCACACTGTATTATACTTATGTGGTAGTGGCTCGCAGCAGACCAAGTTATTTCAATTATTCCTTTGAAAGCCTAAGATATACTACAGAGCTTTGAATCTTTGTTCAAGGTATCCCTGACAGCTGTGCTAGTATTTATATGGAAAACATTAGGTTTCTTTTTGCTGAGATGACTAAGTGACTGCTTATTGCATTGAGCAGATTCTTGAGCCCATCTTTGTTTAAGTGTATTTTTCCTCTCCTATTTCATCCAAGGTGGTTGTCAATGCCCTCTTGGGAGCCATCCCTTCCATCATGAATGTTCTGCTTGTCTGCCTCATCTTCTGGCTCATCTTTAGCATCATGGGAGTGACCCTGTTTGCTGGGAAGTTTGGGAAATGTGTCAATCTGACAGAAGAAGATTCAGAATTAAATAATTCAATCAATGACATAACAGACTGTAGAATGTATAATAACACAGGAAAAATATTCTGGGTCAATGTTAAAGTCAACTTTGATGATGTTGGCTCTGGCTACCTGGCTCTTCTTCAGGTGGTAAGTGCTGCTTGCCTTCACTAGCCAGCACCATGCCATGCGGGCTTGACCTCCTGTCAACTCCTAACTTACATCTACGGGTGATGGAAAAGAGTGGTATTGTACAGCTGGCTCTTCCCTTGTATCTGACTGTTCAAACACTAGCACTATGTGTACACACAAATGAAAAAACAGGGACAAATTAAACCCTACTAAAAATTTCCAGGTGATAAAGTAAGCATCTGGTGTACAGGTGCTGTTTGATTCCCCAGCAGGTTCACAAACCTGACAGCTAGAGTCTATCTCAGAAGGAAATCTGGGGCAAATACTGACCTAATCTGCCAAAATACAGATTGTTTAGCCATGAGGGTTGTAAAGCTAATGAAGGTTTGTGGCCATACCATGATCTTACTGTGTCATTCAGATATTGCAAATTATGTGAAGACTTTTACCCTGAGAGTTCAACATGTTTTCCGTAATCTCTTATTCTAGGCAACATTTAAAGGTTGGATGGAAATCATGTATGCAGCAGTAGATTCGCGAGAGGTCAGTCATTATAGTTAAACTATTTTTTTTGTCAATGCTACTGCTTTCTGCAAAAGCATTATGATTTCTGCACTTTCACTTCTGCTGTTTGTGCCAAATTTTTCCAGTAATTCTTTTTATCAGATGATGTAAACATATAATCTGTGAATGACTCATAGTATCCTACAGCTAATCTAATGTAATGGGGAGAGGAATTCAACTCCAGATCCACTGACCAACCTAAATGCAGTTAATCATAGCATATGGTTTCCATTTGAGTTCACCTCCAAATGCCCTCTATCGGTGGTGAAGATCTAGTCAATATGCTCAGAGGGATCTAGGCAGCATTTCTGCTCACCTTGGATATCCATATTGCTCAGCTGAAGACCTCTTCATACTACGTTGGCTCTACTAATAACTGGATGTCCGTCAGCTAGCAAGGGAGTTGAAAATTCCCACTCACATGGAAACACCTACCTTTACACATCATCTTTTATGAAACTCAAACGTGGAGTAAACCTGAATGTTTTGCAGTAGCATAGTCCACTTCAAAATGTAAAACCAAATTTCACCAAGAATTGAGCCATTGTGGCAAGGCAACCATTTAAAATACATTGTCAAGCATCACTAGTAGTATTTTGCCTATTGTTTATATTGTCAGTTGCATTTGCTGTCTTATTAGATGTATCATCCAATGTTATGCAGAACAAAGTAGTATGTCTTTGGAGGCAAAGAATTTGAAATGAAGAGGCTATCTTAATTTGATCGTGAGTTCAAAGGGGTCAAGTAATTTTAAAAGTAACCATACATGAATTTTGTGTGTGAGTGTTTCAGTGGGGTTTTTTGTGTTTCGGTTTGAAAAACTTCTTGCTGTGATTTTGTTCTTGTCAGAAATAGCCATTGAAGAAGTTTTTTCCTGAGAAGAAAGGAATATATGTAGGCCAAGATTTTTAACGGCAAGAGCTTGGATTTAGACTTCTAAAGAGTTTTCTTGATTTTTCAAGTACTGAGCAATTTACAGTTCCTATTCATACTGGAAGAAGCTGAACTGATGCTTTTGAAATGATTGTGAAAATCATGTCAGGAATGTCCAATTCAGTAACTGTTTCTATTGACTTTATTAGGGTCTCAATCAATTGCAAACTGTAGGATTTTAAGTCAGGTTTGAAAATCAAAAAAAAGCACCAGCCAGCCCACAATGGCATGAGAGCGATAATGCCTGTATGAGATCCTAGAATTCTGATGCATCATGTAGTCACAATAAGAATGTTACTTTCTTCCACCATTTTGTTCACCTTCCAAAAGTGTCATATACACACAACATCTTGTGTTATGCAGTACTGGTAGTTTTAAACTAAACCAATTCTATCAAAACTAGCAGTAGATCTGTAATTCTGGAATCTCTTTGTGGGAAGATCTGCAATATGAAGATTATTCTGAATTGAGTCTGTGTTGTTATTGGTGATTTTTCATGTTGCTTCTTATTTTTGCAGAAAAATGAACAGCCAAAAATGGAGCACAGTCTATTTATGTATCTCTACTTTGTGATCTTTATCATCTTTGGATCTTTTTTTACCCTGAATCTCTTTGTGGGTGTTATTATTGACAACTTCAACCAACAAAAAAAAAAGATAAGTATACTGCTTGTGCTCCCAGGCAACTACTATATCTTGAGCAGCACTATCTTAACAGAACGTGGTCCTTGCTGTACATGGAATCTTAAACTTCTATTGGCATTCACAAGAGCATTAGTAATTAAGTTGGCAGAAGTAATACCCCGCGTAAGTTTTTGCCTCCATTCTTTTCTGCTATAATCAGAACACCTATCTCTTTCCCAGGGTTTTGAAGGCAGTGGCGTCTTCTCTGCAGCCCCTTAAAATTTTGCTCATTTTGGGGAACTGAGCATGTCAGGAATCTTGTTTTGAAAGTGGTCTGGTACAGATACTCTGATGAGTAGTCTGAATATTCAACAAGACCAGTATGCGTGAAGCCAGGGAAAAATTTGTTCCTGTCCAGGTTTTCAGTAGGTCATTTGATTTCATGCTTCCTGAGCTAGGTGTGTGTCACCCCAGGACTTCTGTTCTGTGAATGTATGGTTTGTGACAATGGTTTTTTGGACACATTATGGAGAAGGCTAGTACTAGCAACACATGACAAAGGAAGGAATGTTAGTTTCCAGCGTTTCAGACTTTGCAACTACAATTGTGCTGCTTTCGCATCAAATAACAGTGTATTTCTTTAAATACTTAGGTGGGGAAGATATCTTTATGACTGAAGAACAGAAAAAATATTACAATGCAATGAAAAAACTGGGATCCAAGAAACCTCAAAAACCCATTCCAAGACCACTGGTAAGACTGTCTGAATTCTTCAAAAGGAAAATGCATTGCAAAAGTGTTATTTAATTCACTTAAAAGTGTGTGTGTTTATATATTGCGTATGACTTATTTATACAGTCTGTATATTGATACTCAGACAGTGCTCAAAAGTAAATTTCACACCAAAAAGTTGCACTCAAAAGATTTTACAAGTTAAATATTTATTAAGTTCTCTTCATAAATAATGTTGGGTTTTACATGTACCTTGGAACTGGTTAAACTTCAAGATGGGAAGGGATTTTTAACGTATTTTTTATGTTCTGCCTTAAATTTCTCTGACTTCATTATAGCTGAGTGACTTTGCAACATAAAAATTGGAGCTTTTAGAAACATATACAGGTGAATATTCCCTACTTTCATATCTGATGCCCGATGTATTTCTTTTTTCTTTAGAACAGGTACCAAGGTTTCCTGTTTGACATTGTAACACGTCAAGCCTTTGATGTTGTCATCATGATTCTTATCTGCCTTAACATGATCACCATGATGGTGGAAACCTATGAGCAAAGTGAAACAAAGACTAACGTCCTTAACAAAATCAATATACTCTTCGTTACCATCTTTACTGCAGAATGTGTACTGAAATTGGTGGCTCTGAGGCAGTACTATTTTTCAAATGCCTGGAACATATTTGATTTAGTTGTTGTGATCCTGTCACTTGTTGGTAAGTAAAATCTGTTTGGCAAATTATTTGCTAAATCAATTATCATTCTTTTCAGAGAAAAATTAATCAAAACTTATCAACTGCAAATGGATGTTGCAATGGAAATCATAATTCTTGAGGAAAAAGGACTAAAAATCCCCCACATTATTATATTCAAATAATATGAAACATTTTTTTTTAAATTTCTTCTATTTTCTTTTAATAAAGTATTAAAAATTAAAAGCACTTGTGTTATGTAAAATCTTTCATAATGGTTCTCTAGGTTGCTTTTTCCTAGTATGAAAGGGAGGATGAATAACTGATCATACCAGTACCACATTATGTGATAATTTATGTTGTTATAGGTTTAGTGCCAACTAAGAAAATCTTCAATCAGATAAAAATTACTGGATTTTGTCATCTGTGTTTGTAATAAAAAATTGAAGTATGTAGAGAATATGAAGACTGGAATTAAATTATAGTCTATAGAATTCCATTTCTGGAAACTCAGGTATAGCTGATTGAAAATAAGGGTTTACACTGTGTAACAGAACAGAAAAGAACAACTCAAATGTATCACAGGTTCAATATGAAGGGATTGCAGTGGAAGAATGGGGTAAAGAGCTGTGGCGAATTTGAGATTTCTGCCAATGTCACAACTCCTAACTCCTGTATTGCCAAAATAGCAGAAGGCATTTGAGAGAAGAAAAATATTTTGTTTTTTTTAGTATGACCTACGTTTTGAATAAGTAAGATTCCAATGGGAGTATGGCTCTTGAGAAATTAAGTTCCTGGAATGGAAATCCAGAAAAATGTATCCAACACATCAAAACCTAGAAAAACCAAACCTCTTCTAGTGCTACTAGGTCTGTCATTTTTCATGCAATCTAAAGATAAAGTAACATCCTTGTGTAGCTATGTCCCTAATGAACCAAAAGTCATTGTGGAGTGGCATGCACAACTTCAATGTCCATCACTGGGTTTGCTTATGCATATCTTGACTATATTATCTAAATGATGACCATGACGTTATTATTGTGTCTTGTTTTCTTAGTTTAGCTTCATAATGCCAGTATTTGAAGTCAAATTTAGAAGGTAAGTGCATAACTTGCACCTGCTGAAGTATTCATGCAATGAGTGTCAAAGAAAACCATCAGTCATTGAGTGTTGACTGATTTGGATATTTGAAGTTGTATATAGAAATGTGCTTACCATCCTTAGTGCAACAGGTACTGTCTTCTGGTGGCTGAGGAATGTAGTTCATAATTGCTAATTTCTACAGCTATTTTTTTGAATCTAACTTTTAGTAAAGGTTTGTCTGTTAGGATCTTAGCACACACGCATCAGATATTTTTTCAACCGTACAGATACTATAATTTCATCATACTTACTAGTTAGGCTGAAATGCGAATTCTAACCAGCTGTTATCCTTTCTATTTTAGCCTTACTGCTTTCTGGCATTGGTAAAGCATTTGAACATTTCTTACCACCTACACTCTTCAGGGTCATTCGCTTGGCTCGGATTGGACGAATACTGAGACTTATCCGGGCTGCCAAAGGAATTCGAACACTGCTCTTTGCATTAATGATGTCTCTACCTGCTCTATTCAACATTGGCCTCTTGCTTTTTCTGGTCATGTTTATTTATGCCATTTTTGGCATGGCTAACTTCGCCTATGTGAAGATGGAAGACGGCATTGATGATATATTCAACTTCCAAACTTTTGCTAACAGCATGCTCTGTCTCTTCCAAATCACCACGTCAGCTGGCTGGGATGGTCTTCTCAGTCCTATCTTAAACACTGGGCCCCCATTCTGTGATCCAAATATAAATGGTACTATAGGCGAATGTGGTAAACCTGCCATAGGTATTATTTATTTTGTAAGTTACATCATTGTATCATTTCTTATTGTTGTAAACATGTATATAGCTGTTATTCTGGAAAACTTCAATGCTGCTACAGAGGAAAGTACAGAGCCTTTAGGGGAAGATGACTTTGACATCTTTTATGAAATCTGGGAGAAGTTTGATCCTGAGGCAACTCAGTTTATAACTTTCTCTGCTCTTTCAGACTTTGCAGACGCTCTGGCTGAACCTTTACGGGTACCAAAACCAAATAAAGTTGAACTCATAGCAATGGATCTGCCTATGGTCAGTGGAGACAGGATCCACTGCTTGGACATTTTGTTTGCTTTTACCAAACGAGTGTTAGGAGATTCTGGGGAGCTGGATACTCTAAAAGTACAAATGGAAGAGAAGTTCATGTCTGCCAATCCATCAAAAAAATCCTATGAGCCAATCTCTACTACACTCAGACATAGACAGGAGGAAGCATCTGCCACTGTCATCCAGCGTGCCTACAGGAATCATTTGCTCCTGCGCTCTGTAAAGCAGGCTTCTTATCTGTGCCATCACAGAACTTGCAGTATTGATACTCTTGAAGATGCTGCTCCAGAAAAAGAAGAACTTATTGCATGTATGATGGGTGAAAACTATGGTAGGAGTCCTGACAAGTCTGAAACTTTGTCCTCAGCATCCTTCCCTCCATCATATGACAGTGTCACAAGAGCCAATAGTAGCAATCTCGTGGCTGAGAATGGAGAAATTACAGGTAATCAACAACCTCCAGACATTAAATAGTTCATCAGTGACTATGTTACTAAGAATATTTTAAAATGTTCACAGAGGCTGATACTGTAAATACGTGTCAGCTGAGGCAGTCTCCCTATTAAACAAAGTCTTTTGATCGTGTTTGGTTAACTATGGTAGCAGCTAAATTGCAGCCTTTGGCTCTGCTGTGTTCAACTTTGCTCTGTGTTTACATATGTAGAGAAAGGTTTTGGATCTGTTTGATGGAGAGCACCACACTGCAAAGCAGGTCCCACAGTGCCTGAGTGCTGTGGTGGATTCACATCTGCTGACATTACCCCTGGAGTAAGAAGCAGAGAAAAGCCCAAGCACCAACGCATCTGCTGGAGAACAGAAAAAGAATGTTAGTGTTAAGATAAATTGCTGATGGGAAAGGAGCTAGAGTTTGCCCTTAGTCCATTCCTAGTTGATACTGTTATTATGAGCCTATTAAGCAAATGGCTGCTGATTTTCCTTTTTTTAATGTTTGGGGACTGATGTACCACAGACATAGCCACTGCATGAGCAACAGGTATGCCACAGTGTAGTGGACTTCTTCCAATATGATCAGTTTACAGAATAAGTCATGGCATGTATGCTATTGTAGTTGTGTTGCTGCAGCTTAATGAAATAATAAATACAACTCTTAGTATTACTGAAGTTTTACTGAGCTGAGTAAAATCTTGCCTCATATTTTGTCTGTGAGGATTACTTTTTTAACCTTTGTCAGCAAAGCAAAGGCACTCTATAACAAATTGTGTTTATTACATCCTTTCTTCAGACTTCACAGAATGGTTAAGTTTCATGCTCAAGTTCATTCCTGCCAATGTGGTGGTTTAAGACAGACACAAATAAGCACTTCAGCTGGGTGGAAACTGGCAGTGTTGCTTCAACCACTCCCTTAGGTTTCAGTAACCCAGGCTAAGGAATGCCATATGGGCCCTGTATGAGCTGCCTCATGATGTTTAACATCATCTATGGTCATGGGATGAAGCCTTAACCTAATATGAATGTGCTCCATGGGTGGTAGGAGGCTTTCCTCCTTCAGCCTGTGTTTCTCTGATGGGAGGACCAGTTTTCTCTCTCCTCCAAAGATTAGAAGAAACCAAAGAACGAGGAATATGGACAAACAGGAATTCCGGGTTGAAGCATTTGGGTCTGGGTTTAACAGAAGACTAAAAATGTAATCATAAATTCTACTTCTGAAACTCTGTGTGCACATGGTCTATCACGATCCTCACCACATTTTCCTTATGAAGTTCTTTATCTTCCTTCATGTCCTTAACTAGTTTGGGATTCTCAGAAAAACACATGCCTGAGCAGTGTCGTTTTTTGTCCTTTGTACATGTACTTTGGAGATGCTTCCAGCTGATGCACTTTGCTGTGTAATGACTGTTACCTTTTGTCATGCACTAGACATAGTCATAAATTACTCATGACATTATGATTTCTTATTTAAACTTCAAACACGTTACACACAAGCTAGTTGCAATGTTGTAGCTGTGTGGTCACTGTTGGGTTTGGCAGGTTCTGGCAAGGCTCAAGTGAGCTTTTCCTTCTACACTGATTTCGGCCAGAAAGGAGACCAGGTTTTGTAACTGAGTGGGACCTGTTGTACAGTTTGCAACCTGCAGCAAGTTGCTTACTCTCTTCAACGCCCCTTCTCTACTGTGACAGTTACATGTCCTGTCTTGTATCATTTTCTTCTTCTTGTGTCTTTTTCATCTCTTCAGATTGTGCGCTTTCTGGATAGAAATTCTCTTTTACTATGAAAGGTAAATTACACCTATTACTAAGACTCTGTTTCCAGTTAATATTGTCTGAACACTGAATACAAATAAATATTTATAATATCTTTTAATTTCCTCTGTGACATTCCCTTAGATTCTCCTAACCATTTATGGCATCATAGCATCTTTGACTAGTTTTGATTCCCTCATATTTTAAGACAGGTGCACTGTGAATTTGTATTTTACCAGAGAAGTCAACAGCTCTGTGCTACTGGAACCCAGGGGACTCTATTCCTTCATGACAAAAAAACCCCAAACTTACAGCTACAAACAAATTAATTAAATGGTTTTGCTTGCCTAAAATTATTTTTAAACCACTTGTCCAGTTTGTGACCCACCACAGTTCAGGAGATGACAACATGACGCTTGTGAGATGCTGTTTCCCAGGTCCTGCCTGTTCAATGCCTGATTCCCACGACGTACAGAGTCCATCGAGAAGCAGTAATGATGTTCCCATCAATTTGGGTGTGCACTGAACAGTCCTGACACCCTCGCAGGAGATAATATGTTTAAACACATCCATACTCAAAGGTGGTGCAACTCATCCTTGTCAGTCTGTGTGCCAGGAAGGGATATTTTTAATTGTAAGAATGGTTTATTGATAGCTGCATTCACACGCCTCACTGAAGTCTATCTGCCTGGGAGGGCCACCCTGAAGCTGAGTCACAACTCCAGCAGTGCAGGAGATTGGGTGCAAAAGATCATTTTCTACCCTAAGCGAGTTGTTTATAGGTGCAAGAAATCACAGATGCCACTTAGGGTGAATTTTACCTTCTGCAGAAACCCTTCTTAGTAAAGGTGATATGTTTGGGGGAAGGCGAGTCTCTTGCCATGGACTTTAATCCTTCTGGTTCTTATCTGAACCCTCTTAATTCTGGATACTACAGATGTCCATATTAAAACCCTAGTTTCTTGTGATGTGGCATACAGTCTTGTTTCCAGATGCGCTGCTTCTTTCTGGCCATACATAAGAATGACACCTTATGTGCTTGCCCTCTTTTAGCCACAATTCTGAGAGTGTTGCATTAACAGCTTGATCTCTTCAACACTCTTCCATAATCTCTGTATTACAAATTTTACCCCAAATTACTGATTTTTTAAAGATATTATGAATAGAGACAATGAAAACATGAGGGGTGAGAGCTTTTCCCTTTGACAGGCCATGAGAAACACCAGATCAGCAATATGATATTTCTGTTTATTCCCTTGATAGTGATGTAGCACAATAAATATATCAATGAAGGACATGAGAATACCAGGACAACTGCAGTGTGCTTCATTTAACTACCTGAAGTGCATACATTACCCTGGAAATTAGAAGTGGCTTCTGTTCTTCAGGGATTGTGAAACATCTTTGCAGAAGGAGCAAAGGAATCAGTCTGACTGGAAGGTGAATAGTTAAACATTCTTCAAGGGGTTATGTGCCATGGCTCTTTCAAGGGGATCTGTGATGCAGCAGGACCCTTGGTTCCTGCTCAAACCCCTTTGAATTTAATAAAACTAAGACTGGGATCTGCAGCAGGACAGGGAAACTTGTTGAATGCTTCCTCCTAGTGGTTTTAGATCCAAATTACATAATCAAAGTGTAAAAAGAAAATGTTGGGACCTCTATTTCAACTATAGAGATTGAAACTTAAACAGATAAATAATTTAAGAAGGAGTTTTAGCAGAAAGAAGAGAGCTTAGAGGGAGTTGGTGAAAGGGTTGTGATAAAAGAAAGCTGCAGTTTAAAGGTCAGAAAACAATATGAGTGAAAATTTCCAGGGTAAAAGAGAATTAGAGCATGAATAGGAAGCTGGAACAATAATAAATAACTCATTGACTATATAAGAAAGTAGAAATTAAAGAAGATGTGGGATTGGCATAAAATGGGACAGGGATAAGGTTTTGTAACACTGTCAAATTAGGGAAGGTAGCAGGAGGGAAAAGGCACTCCACAAAAACTAACCCAAACGTAATATTTTTATTTGAAAAGGCAGTAACAAGCAATTCAAGGAATCAGAGGCTTGTTAATCTGAACTAAGTATGTTGCAGGGCTGCAGAACACATTTTGAAGGGGAAATAATGAGAGACTTGAAAGAAAGTGTAAAAGTGAATGAAACAGGTTTGAAATCTATTTACTAAGAAAGAAGAATATAGTTGATCTTATCTACCGGTACTCTGATAAACAAAATGTAATAGGACTGAGAAGAAAATCCTCTACTGTGAGCCAAATGGAGACATTTGTTAGGAGGTGATGGAAACAGCAGAGCACTGTGAAGACCAGGATAAACTACTGAAACAGAATGGTTGTGATATGTAGTGCGATGCAATCATGAAATAGAGAAATGTGATTGAAGATCTACAAGCTGAGACATAGTCCATGGAGGGCAGGATGTACTAATGCAATGGGAAGGCATGGGTGAGGTTGCCTCTGCACCTGTATATGCATTGATTACTGATGCTCAAGAAAGATTCATACAAATCAAACAAGAATTAAAGAGCTTCTACAATAGAGGATTAGAAGGGCTTTAGGAAGAGGCCTGGAATCCTAGCTTGTTTAATCCCGCAAAACGAAAGTCAAGAGGAGAGACATGACTGTTCCTGAAAGGGAGTAAATGTCAGTGAGGGTTAAACCAGAGTATTAAACAACGCTTATTTTGAATACAGCCTGCATCAACCACAACCCTTCCTCCCAGGTGTATAGGAGGGGTGCAGTTTTCCTTGTGGAAGCTTTCCATGACCCAATGGCTATGGGCCAGGTTTCTGGCACAGGGAAAAGCTGGAAAATGCACATAGAAAATTTGTCATCCATACTGCATTGGTCTCAAAGTACAGGTTGCTCCAAAACAGCAAAATCCAATCATCCAAAATGTGTTTGCTTATCACATCCAGTCAATTGAGTCAGTTGTCCCTAACTGAGACATCATGTGTTGGGACAGCAGTGCCAGAAGGTTGAAAGATATTTTCCAGCAACAAATGCAGAGTAACTTCTGCAGGAGGTATAGCATATAGCATATAGCAGAGCAGGCTGGCATGTTCACAAGTCATGTGCAGGACAGGTGTTAGTATAATTGCAAGAAAATAAATGCAGAAGCTTGTTGGACAAGTACTGAGCTAAGGTTTGTGCAAGCTGATATGAAAAGCAGATCCAGAGGGCCTGCTTTTGGGTAGTGTGAGCACAGATCAACTGTGTGATCTTAGTGCAGGTTGTTATGTTATATGTATATATACATCACAAAGAATATCTGCCCCCTGTTGCTTTGTTTCACAGTTAAATAGGCTTACGCTTAAAACCACAAGCCTACCTTTTCATTTAAATTAACTTGACTTCAGCTCCAAGCCACTAGTTCTTCATATACCTTTAATGCTACATTAAAAAATTATATATTACCTGTTATTTTCATTCAATAAAGGCACTTATTCACTATCATCTCTCTATTTATTATTTTAATGAAGTGGAATGACCTCTTAAAGCCTCTCACACAGGCATTTTTCTCATCAATCAAATAATCTTTTGGCTGTTTTCCACATCTTCCTATAGCTGACCCAGCAGTGCCACAGCTGTAACCTGTCATTATAGCCCTGATGTTATGCAGCCAATTTTCCCTCTCCTGGGGGCTAAAATGCTGACTGTCAGGAGCTTTCCTGGATGTGGCAGGGAAAGGGTTAACCCATTCAGCCACCAGGACCCAGCTGTGAGATATAAAAGATTGGGGCGGGACGAATAAAAGGATAGATATAAGGGAAGAGATAATGGCTTGGGATGAGTGATGGTGTTTGGGCTCTGTCAAGGTGAGGTGTAGGAGAGTTTGGTGTTGTTTTGGAGGTGGGGCAGAGGTAAAAGAAGTGGTTTGAGGACTAACAGCTGCAGGAAGACTTGGATGAATTTAATATGACTGAGTGATTTCTGAAAAGGTATGAGCTTCTGTGGGTGGGAGCATCTGCATGAGGTGATACACCTATTCTGGTCAGCCATGGGGTAACCTTGAGGTTTTATTCTGGTGCCAAACTCCCTGGAGAAAGGAGATGACCTTGTGCCATGAGAGGGGCCAGGTTGAGTCTGGCCCAGTCCAGGAAATGCATGTCTGGCAGTATGCTGAGGAAAGGCAGCTGGGCTTGCTTGTCAAAATAATGTATATTTTTCACATTCTAGAGGGAGAAAGGTCAGTCAGCATCTTTTTTCATAGGATTAGTAACCTGGAAAAGTTTGGCTTGCTTCATATTTTTTCTTCTAAAATAAACATTTAATCTGGGAAGGAAACATCTTTCCTGATGTAGGGAGCACTTGCTTAGAGTTGCACAACTTCTGCACCCTACCCAGCCCTCCGCCAAGTGAGAAGATCTTGAATAGGTCTGTTCCCTTGTTGTGGCTTGGAACTTCTCAGTGGGTAAACCCAGTGCTAGTTGTGAGTCTTTGGGGCATTGAGGTCTGGAGTTCACTTCTCAGTCCCATGCATGATGCAGCTCATGCTGCATAGTTTTGGTTCATGGTTTTGGCAGGTCTTTTACCTCAGTGAGGCTCAAGTTATATTTTTAAACTTCTTAGTGTGAATTGCAAGCTTTACTCTGAATTACATCACAGGTTTCAACACGGGAGCAATCTTCTGCCACAGCAGACTGACTGAGAAGTGACATTGTGCGGCAGTTGGATTATGAAAGGATGCCAGGTCATATGTGATGCAATGACAGCATTTCCATTGATACCCAACTGTAGGGCTACCTCATCAGTGTGTGCTTGTACAACTCCACCTGTACAGCACAGTAACTTGGGGGTGTGTTACCCTCTACATATATGTCATTAACAGTTTTAATGTTTCAGTGGGTCAGGTGTCATTGCACATTGTTGTAATTAACTGAAGGATCAAAATGTTTAATTAAAGTGGAGGATGTCAAAACTTTCCCTTTCACACAACTGTTTGCCAATCACAGGCAAGAGTGAATGCTATTACACTCTTGAAAAACCTGTGGCTCACTTCTGAGCTAAAGATGCCTACGCAGGTAAAACCAAATCCTATGAAAAATCCCTGTGCAGGACAGGATGTAGCCATGCTGCAAATAGGGAACATGACTGAAACTACAATGGCCACCAAAAAGAGTTATTTTAAACCCTGCTGTAAAAAGCATTACCAAGCACTGATGGTGAGCAGCAGAGAGGCTAGTGAGGTGAAGATGGCCCTATTTCCTTCACACTGCTCTTCCCACCAGCTTTGATCATACTGCATCATGCACTTGGTTTTATATATAGGTAAATCTTCTGCAAGTGCATTTGTCAGGTTTTCTGGGCAGGAAGCATGATGCTTGATGTAAATCATGTAAACCTAAACATGTAAGGTGCCCCACTGATGCTGGTGGAATGGGAGGGACACTGCAAATGGATCCTCCTAGCAGCTCAGCACCCATTCTCATCTAATTATGGGTAGCAGGTGCAAAATACAACTTTAATTTATCCTACCTCATTTATCTAAGGACAAAGATCTTAATCAGTCTGAATACTTTCTTTCCATAACCATTCTCCCTCTCCCTTCAGCTCCTCCCTGAAGTTTTTGGAGACTTACTTTTGAGTGAGTGTTTTCGTTTAGGGAAAATGCAGCTGGTGAATGTTCAGGTTCATGGGGCAATTAGTTCCATCCTCCCTTGAGGCTGCAGCACAGTAGCAAGAAAAATTGTAGTGATGCCCACCACCACCCAGAAATGAGTTAATTTCAGCTGTTAATTAATTTTTAATGTGTCTGGGAAACTTTTACTCACTTTTCATTTCTTAGTTATTTCTGAATCAGGCCCTCAGCTGGTATAATTTGATTGATGGTGTTGAACCCATTTATGCCAGCTGAGGACATTTTCTGCTGAAATCATCGTTAACTAAACCAAAGTTATGGGTTTGGGGTCTTGGTCTTTGAGGTTTTTTTTGTTGGTTGTTGTTTGTGCTTTTGTTTCGTTGTTTTTGTCAGTCATGTGCCAGCTAATGTGGAATTTATACATTAAGAACAATCCAGAACTTTTTTTCCCATTTTGATTAAACTGTGTTCTGAGCTGGTCTTACATGTGTTACCAAGCCTTTTACAAATACTGTTGTATCCTCTATTACTTGAATTCTGTGAACTTCCTTAAAAATTGATTTTTCATTTATTTTCCCAGTCCATTAGCTCACATCAGTTCCAACATCTCCTCCAAGCAGCATCTCTTCAGACAAATAAACTGATTATGGAGCAGTTTATTGGGCACCTGCTCCTGTGGTCTCTTTCTAGAGTGCACCTTCAGGCACTGCTCTTTGCTCAGGAGGACCCTGTCTCCACCATTCTCAAGCTGAGAAACACCTGAAGTATGGTGGCTCTTACAAAGAGCAAAGTGACAGAAAAGATGTTAGGAAGTAGGCACTGTTCAGGCAGCTGGGATTTTGTAAGTGGGGTCTTCTGGTTACACTTATACTTACAAGTTCCAGGACAGCTGGTCTCCTTAAAGGTTTGTTGAAGTGAAGAAAAAATAACCACCACCAAAACCCACAAACACCAAAAAACCAACAAATGAACACCCTCCACCATGTGTGTACATATATATCCACACATACTTATCTAAAATAAAACCTAGTTGAATAAAAGAAATGCAAATAAAAATAGGCAAGTGGGAGGACTAGGACTAGGTGCCCTTACATCTTACTGCTCATCAGTCAGTTCAGGAAGAATCCCACAGAAGAGCTGCATATTTATGGGTGGGTTTATGTGGCAAGGTAAACCCAATACAATTTATCATTAATACAGTACAACCTCAACTCTAGGCTCAAGCCACAAGTTAATGCAGGGGAGAAAGGAAGCTCCAGAGATTGATTGATCTTACCCATCCAGACATGGATAGTCACATATCTGACCACTGACCCTTTGGAGGGGAAACACGATATGGCTTATTTGAACTTAGACTTAGGTCTAACTTTTAGACACTTTAATTGGAGCACATTAATCCTGCTATAACTCACACAAGATTGAAAAAAAACACACAAAGCTCACAGCTGTAAAGCACTAACCTCTGATGGGTTTACTGGACAGTCACGATTTTGAGAGAAAGTCTTGGCCTCTGCACTGAGCCCTGGTTAAATCTAGGGGTTAAGTCCAGTGACCATCTTCCTTTGTTGCAGTTTCAGAGTTTCTTGTGCTACACTATAGCCCTAAACCAGTCATAGCCTCTGTATCTAATGAGTTTATAAGGCTGAGATACATATTTGTGCTGGGGATATTGTTGGAGCTGTGTTCTCAAGGCATGTGGACTTTTAGAGTTCATCCTGTTTGGTTTTGGGGTTTTTGTTTTGTTTGTTTTTAAGAAATGACTGATTTTGTTTGCCCAGCTATTGTGCAGGGTGGGCTCATAGCTGCACTTGTCTTTGTGTTGGATACTAAACCTGGGACATGAAGTGAGACTGTAGGATGATGGGATGCTCTTGGGGAGGGATTGACATGAGTGAGTCACTGCTGTCAGTTGTACAAAAATAGTAAAATGGTGACCCTGTTTGTAAGAAAAATGGGGTAAACTGTCACTCAGTTCAGAGTACCTGCCTTTTACATATATTCACAATTCAACTTTTATTTTATTTAAGCCATCTATTTAAACCATCTTTTGTGTTGTTTTTTACTTCTCTTTCAAATGTGAGTACAGAAAAAAGCAAGAAGTGAAAATCTGTTCTAAAAAGCAAAATATGAAAAGTGGAAGGCAGCAAGAAGTACGTCTTGAGCATCCATCATTTCTGTCAGACTCCCAAATGCCCACAAAGAGAGGCCACTCTTGAACCCATCCACCTATCTGGGAGACCAAAGTCAATTGTCAGGATTTTGTGTTATTTGTCCATGGATGGCTGTGTTGAGGGACAGCAATTCCCTTCAAAATGCCTGGCAGAAGCCCCAGCTGTATCCCATTTAAAGTCACCTCCAAATCAATGCTTGAAAATAGATGAAAGGATAGATAAAATTAAAAACCTCTCTGAAAGAGCACTCAAAAGCTCTGCAGAGAAAAAAAAAAAGACATTGCTTGATGATGAGGAGAGCATTCAATATCCAGCAAGGGTCTGACCCTGCACTCAGAGGGGGTCAGCTTGGAAAGCAATATGTGGTTGTTCAGTGTGCACACTGATGTGCTTTAACGCTAGATTTCCAGTCAAGAGCAGTACAGTTCTTAAAGGCTCCATTTGTCAGAGGTAGGATATTGCATTAAGGACAAAGTATGAAAAGCTGAGAGCATTGAGCAATTACAGCTTTGTTTAAAATCTTTTGCAAAGAGGCAAACCAGGAGGATTCAAAGAGTTTCTTGACTTTTAGTAGGGCAAATTTTTGGATGCTTGGAGGACGCAGTGACTTCACTGTAGTTTATCCCAGCAGGTAATGGAGCTTGTTACATTAGCAGCATCCTTGTTGAATGCTGTCCTCTTCCTGCCCTTGTGAGTGACAGACAGGTTTATTACATTAGGGCTACAGGTGATTTATGCTGGATGATTCTCTTCTTGAGGCTCTAACTTTGTCTGAGATCTAGTTTGGTGTAAAAAACAAACTGTTTTTTTGCTGGGGAAAGGAAGATGAGGAGGAAATCAGTGGTAAGACCTGATGAAAGTTTCAAGTTGGAAGTGGAAGTAAGCAGGAGAAGGGTGAAACGTTTGCAGACTGTGTTTGCAAACAGGCAGATGGAGAAGGAGAAAGCCCAGAGGTGTGTGAGAGCTAGCGGCTGACTCTTCTTCACTTGGCACAAGAGGCAGCTGGTGGATATGTTTGGTGACTATTTCTGGTTTGTAGTGTTCACTCAAAGGTGGAGGGAAGGTGGAGACCTGCGTGTGAAAGTATCTCCTGGTCTTGGGTCTTGTTGGTGCCTTTTGTATAACCCCAAGTAGGGAATAGGTCAGCCCAACAGACCACCAGTTTGTGAGTGCCTGTTTATCACTGAGTTCTTTTCTACTTTCTACAGGCTTTTGCTGATCACCCATCCTCCTTGTGCCTTCATCCCACCAGGAGGATGAGTAGCAGCACTCATGCGAGCAATCCCCAAAGGCAAAAGGGCTCAGACAACTTGCTCATGTACATGCAGTATCAGGATAAGATTTTAAGATTGAAAGAACTTGGTGGCAGCCTCCCTGTGTTCACCTGGGGCTTCCCAAGCTTCTCAAACTTAAAGATGCTGAAAAAATATTAATGACAGGTCCTGAATTCAGTCATGTCTTCCTCTTTTCAAAAAGACAAACTCCGTTGCCCCATATCTGTGTTGCAGTAGATTTAGGTTTGAAATGGATGGAAAAGCTACGTATGCTAGGGAAATGTGACCAGAAATAGGTAATCTGGTGGACTGAAGACTTTTGCAAACAAAATAACATGACCAGTCACAGTCCTGCAGCCTACAACCCCTGGGTTGCAACTTACTAAGTAGAAGGATGAAACCATCAGTGAGTAGCACAAGAGAAAGGGCACTGAGGGATAAAGAGGATGTAGAAACCTTACAGGAAGCCTTACAAGAAGAGGAACTGGAGGACTCAGCTTAATTTTCCTCAGATTTGTCAAGCTTTTATCAGAAACTCTGAGTCACTTAACCACTTGTAACCACAATTTGCCCGAGATTTGGCCTATGCAAGCATTGATAAGCCTAGAGCAGTTCTAAAGAAGTCCACAGGATTATTTCTCTACTGAAAGATGTGGTTCTTATTGCTTAGCTATACTACATCTTGCTACCCCAAGCACTTCCCAGAAACTGAAATGTTAGAGTCTGAATGCAAACTAATAGGCATTACAATTAATTAGAAGATTCAAATTAAAAAAAAAAATAAAAAGGAAATGGTTCATGATTCACTTATAATATTAAGTAAATGTACTGGAAGGAAGCTTGACTTTAATTAGTGTTAAGATGGAGGATGGAAGGCATGATGGACTGCAGTGAAAGAAGAAGGTACTAAATGCAGAAAATTATTGCTTTCAATTTCCCTCCAGTCCTTGTGGGGGTCTTCTCATTAGCTCTGCCTCCGTGAGGCACCTGAAGGCAGGTTTCTAACTGCAGGCTCACAGGTAGTGTTTGACCAAAACCGACCAACCAACCAATTTTCTCTTACTCTTAGAGACTTTTTTTTGCTGTCTTTAGCACAATGAAATGTAAAGATAATCCTTGGAGATCCTCTGTATATTGTACACAGGGTGGATCTGGAGGCAAAAGCAAGGATTTGCTCAAAGTGCCTGTGTAAGGAGAGGAAAATGCACAGCAAATGTAATTTGCCACAAATCAAATATGATTTTACATCAGGTGTGGTTGATCTTGCAGTGCATTTAAAGCGCAACATTTCTAATTGTTTTAAATTCTATGCGGATTTCTTTTTCCTAGAAACGCTTAACCTTTCATTGGGACTGCTCTGAAGCCCTTCCCTATGGAAATCACAGCCAAAAGTCCCTTGGAGCATGACAAAATTTAAACTTCACCCTCCCTAAAACATCTCCCTTGGGCATTTGATGTCTAGCTTCACCTAGGGGTTCTCTGGGTTCCCTCCACAGGTTAAGCCTTATTGCTCCTCAAAGCCACTGAAGACATGGCAGTGTCCTCTGCTGATAGGTTGCAGGGTTAAAGCAACTTTGGTTTCATGAGTTGGTGCTTTTGATCCCAAAAGGAGGGAACAGATTTGTATTCCTCAGTCACCCTGAGGAAGCTCAATGTGTGATCACCCCTTTATAGGAGGCTTTATCTAACCTGGGAAAGGGGGGGATCAGATAGTTTTTTTGAGGAAGCTAGCAAAGGGAAGCTCATGTGAGGTGAAGTTTTTCTCAACCTTTTGAGTGTCAGAAATACATGGGGTCTGTGATTTATTATGATGCAGGGAACACGGGAGGAATGGAAAGCTTTGCTGGAATCCTGAGGTCTGCCTTTCTGACACTGCTAATCATGAAACTCCGTGTAAATGCTTCCCCCATGTACTGAAGCAGTGTTTCTCTGCTCTCTGAACTGCCTAATTACCAAATATTTGCACTGTCCACAGGTGGCAGGAGTGTGCTAAAGGGACATAATTCAGCCCAGCCCAGACCAACCTTCATCCCCTTCTAAATTAAAATACAGCTGTGTACTGCTGTGACATTAAGTGGCCTAATTTGGGGTGGTGTGGGGTGTGAGCCTCTTCAAGGAGGCAAAAGACATTTTACTTTAATGATGCGAGCTGTTATGTGTCTGTCAGAGCACTGAACAATTTCTTCACACTTGGACACATTCGTTGACAGAGGCATTGCCTGCCTGTAATTCCCTCATTCCCTCCTCCTCCCCCATTAAATTAGATTAGCTCACGTTAGGATTATATCTTTGAGTGTGATTGAACAAATGTAGTAATTTAGCCAGGCGTTACAGTATTTCCCCATGGATGGTTGATGAAAGATGCTTCACAAGGATAATATATTTAATTAAAAGACAGAAGCTGAAGACTGATACAGATGTATCCTGACACAGCAGCTGGGTTTACGTCAGGGTCTCTTTGCTTATTGAAATTGAAGTGGGGGGTGAGAAGGAATCAGGGCTTTTATAACAGAGGAAGGAGCAAGCCCATATCCCAGACTATATTGTACAATGAAGCTTTAGCACCATCCCTAATGCAACAGGCTCAGTCCTGGTGCAAATAGAGGCTGATCTTCTGCTTTCTGTAGCACAGATGTGGAGGTGCAGAGGGGACCCAGCCTGCAGGTTTTTTCCATTTAATCACAGTCACAGTGGGGCTGGGAAGCCAGCAGAGAAGGGAGCTTGGGGGGGATCCTTATTAAGGGGGAGTCAATATGGGACAGTCAAAACCTCTTTTACCTGGTTGATAAATGCGTAATGTTAATCTGATTCTCTTTCTTCATCCTACACACCCTGAATCTTCCGTCATTTTTAGATAAGAAAATCCTTGTCCTGATATCTGCCTTTATTTCAAAGGGAATTGTAACAAATCGCAGTATTTCTCTTTCCCGGTAGAGGGAAGTATTGGCTCAATTGAGTTTTGCATGCGACAGCCTCATGGCACTTCGTGCTAAAGGAGATTCTCACAGCGCTTACTCCAGGTTGTAAAAGGCTTTATAGAAAGCTAGGGTCTGTGAAAATCAAAGCACTCCACTGAGCTCCAGCAGGGTGGGAGGGCAGGAGAAAGCTTTCCGAATTTTGAAGGAAAATATTTTTATTTCCTTTCTGCCAAATGATATTTTGCAAGAAAAGTGTTTCTAAAGAAGCATGGGGGTTTTAAGGAGAAAAAAAGAAACAACAAAAAAACCCAAAGAAACAAAAAACCATGTGTTTTAAAGCTTAAACTGCTCTCCTGTTTCAAGAACTGCACATTTTCCATTTTTTTTTTGTTTCTGTTTAAAAAAAAAGGCAGCAACAAAAGTGTAGGGATAGGGGATGAAAGAAAAGCTTTATAAACATCTTGGGAGAATGGCTCTTTGCAACCAGCATTGCTGCCTGTAATCCCTTTAAGAAAACAGTGATTGTTTTGTGTGGGAAAAAGGTACCTTTCTGGAGAGAAATGAATAGAAAGATGACATCAACTGGTCTCCCGCACAGTATTTATTTTGCTGCTGGTACTTACTTCCATCTGACATGCACATTTATTGGGTTTCAGCTGACTTGCCTGAACTTTGTCAGATACTCAGTAAGTCGGCATTACCTAAACCTTTCTTGCAGAAAGGAAGATTTTGGCAAGGCAGCACAAGCTTGATCAATTTACCTTTCTGATCACTCTGCCTATAGGGCTGCTTTATGATTAGCATTTGCATTATGAGTTGCTCCTGTGCCAAGGATGCTCCTTGCTTGCTGTGTGAGTTTGACGCTGCACAGATCCAGTACCCACCCCTGAAGTGCTGCCTTTGGTGTATGCTCCTGCGTTATGTTTCTGTATCTTCTGAAGTGATGCCTAAAGGGACACAATTTAGAAACAAGAATTCAATGTGTACATATTTGAACTGAAAACTGGGCAAGAGGACAGTTTTCTGGCTGTGAGCTGATCTAAAAGGTGGGAAATGGGGGAACCATCTTAGTCCTGCTCCTGGCATGGAATAAATTTGACATTTAGTTTTCCTCTCCTGTACTTCTTCCTCCCTTTTATTCACCTTATTTATTTTCTTTGTAAATATTGCTCTGTTTTTTTCTATAACCTGGGTTCTGTTTTTCTATAACCTATAGACTGGGCTGATTTCGTTATCACAGGATTGAGGATTTGCTAGTATTAGGAATAATTTCTCACTGTCTAAAGACAGATGAAACAGACTGCTTTTCCTGGTGCTTTATTATGGTTTAGCTTTACTAGGGTTTTCCTCTCTGTAAAAAAGCAATAGAGCTGAAAATTTACAGTAGCATTATCTATTAATAGAGACATGAAGTCTTAAGCTTAGGACCAGTGGATGAAACACTGGGTGAAAGTCTGTGGCTTTCCCTTGGCTGTGTCACTGAATCTGTGACACTGAGATCTTCCTGCTCCCCTGGTCCACTCCCACTTCATTTCTCTGGTCAATCCTGAAACAATTGCTACTGAGAATATGCAGGAAGGAGGACATAGCTGATGACCTCCATTCATGGATTGTGAGTGGAGCAAGAACTACATGGAAGAGACTGAAGTATTTACTTTTATCTGCCAAGGCCCCTTCCACATGAACTTCCTGAATTTAAGTTAAAGCTCCAGCAATGTCTGTGTAACTTCAACCTGCAAGGCAAACTCTGGTCTGTGGAAGCACAGGCAAAGATATACCAACCCCCAAATCCCCTCACATGCATACACATGTATAGAAGCCCCAAAATACGTACCCTCACCTGTTATGAGCACAGAGAGCACCATGCCACAACCAAGGCAGTCTATTAATTAGCTGTTCTTCTGTAGGAAGAAGCAATAGGTTCACTTGTCCTCCCTCTGCACAAGCCCAGCTCCCTGTGATAGTAGGTTTTAGCTGTTTGGGTGATATACGGGAAGAAGCAGCATTTTCAGAAGTGATGTAGGGTATGGCTCAATGGTAGGAGTCTGTGCAGGTCTGAGCACCCCACAGTGATGCTGCAGCTCCTGCCCCAAAGCTGGGGTGTTTCTGTGTGCTGAAAGCATCTGCATGGCAGGGTCATGCCATGACCACCACAGAGTGGAGGTTTTCCAGGGCAGCTATGCTGTTGTGACGAGCAGCATGACCACAGCCCGCTGGGCTCTGGCTGGTGATAACCCTTATGCAGCATTTTTGCTCTGGTGTGAATTTGTTTTTCTGGTTGAACTTAAAATGGTGTTGCAAATCCATTAAACTGCTGAAAAAAAGCTGTTCCTCTTGTAAGGTAGAGGTGTCCTGCAGGAATGCGCCTGCCACAGCAGTAGGGTTCAACAGCAGGGGTCGAGCTGGACTCACAGTCTACCTTTCCGGTGCTGAAGATGTACCCATCCTCTGTCCACCCTGGGTCCTCATGAGAACTTCCTTCCTTTTGTACCGTCACCATTCAGATTCACATTGAGTGATTAAATCCCTGAGGATTTGTTTCTCTTTATTTCCTACCTGGCACATCCATCCTCCTCTGCCCTTCCTAGTCTTCATTCCCTTCCTTCTCCCTTCCTCTGTAGTCTTTGTTATCCAGTCTCTGACCTCCACCCCCTCATCGCAGCTCCCACTCTCCTCATCCTCCTCACTCAGACTCTTCCCTCTGATGCATTTTATCATTTGCTGCTTTCCAGCTCTCAGTGTTTGTATATTTTGAATCCTTCATTTGATAATTTCCTTGAGCATGAACCTGTTCTTGGACAGAGACCTGCTCTTCAGCTGCTTTCCTGGGACCACTGCTGCAGTTTTGGGATCTGTTGTGTAGGCCCTTGGTTTTCCTCTTCATGACCCACTCCTTTTCCAGGACTTGCTCCTTTTGATCACGTCTTTCTTTCTGATCACTACTAAACCCTCAGCTGCTTTCACAGGAATGTTTGTTACAGCTCCAGTCTCCCTTTCTGGAGCAGTAAGAGCCACTTCACAGCCCATCTCTGGGACAAAAGAAAAAGATTAAACATTTCCAAACCACCAAACCCAAGGAGAAACTCTTTTGCCAAAAGAAGGCTGTCATA
>JANHGB010159026.1:0-14328 GCA_026283785.1 Coracopsis vasa
GTGGGGTGGGAGGGTGTGTGGAGGGAGGGGGGGTGTTGGGGGCAGAGAGGGAGGGAAGAATAGAAACCAATCAACTTCAGTCTTGGAGAACATATTGTCTCATGAGAAACATGAGATTTGGGAAAGTGAGTTGCCCTAATCTACACAGGAATTCCACCTGTTCTGGCAAAGCTGCGAGGCTTTCGATTATATTTAGTTTGCATGTACTGAAATAATAATTATTGCTGTATTTTGGCAGTCAAAGTCCTCTGAAAGCGTGTTTGCTCTGAACGTGCCAGGATCTGGAGAAGTCAGACCCAAGCCACCTTGTTTTCTGAGCACCAAGAACAAGGTGTGTCAGGCACTGGAAATGAAACCAGGAAGACCACTCTTTGGTTTTCCCCATACAAGTTAACCTTATATTAGGAAATGGAACAGTACAATGATTAGAAAGTCAAAAACAAGGGTAAGAGGAGAGATTGATTCCTTGTCAGCCTTCTTTCCATAAAAAGAAAGCAACAGCAGCCAGAAGACAGAGTTTGATAGATGAAAATTAAAGTGACAAAAAGTCAGACCATGAATACACCACGGATATCAAAAATATGAATCAAAAACATCCCCAAAGTCCAGGTTCTACATTCTTATTCAGAGATGAATAATATTCTCCTTCTAAGCTACTACTTTTTGTCACTTCTACAAGTTGCTCCATTGAGTCAAGCAAAGCAAAGGTTCACACTGTAGGATATACAAGACAGATTGGCCAAGAAAGAAGTCAGTGTTTTTCCTTACATACAAATTCTCTCTTGTTCTCTGCTTCACAGTCAAAACCAACTAATTACAATGAAATAGCATTTAGGTTGCAAAGTCAACATTCAACAGGGAAGAAAGACTACGTTAAACAAGCACTGACAATTACACATATCCAGACTACTGGTTTGAGTTCAAATGAGGTTGTCTTCCTGAGACAGGTAACATCAGAGCAAACTTTCTCTTCTAAATACTTCAGTCAATGTGTCTCAGCCATGTTCAAGGTAAGTTTTTTCATCTCAGTCTTTCCTCTACCAGCAGACAAAAGGCAGGCCAGCTGTATTACAGTTACGAGGCCATTCTGACCTAGACTAAGACCAGCAACAAGATATGAAATAAATTGAAGTGATGGCAAGAACATTCAGCTTTGATATTCTTTTTTTACCTCGGTCACTTTCTGCATCAGACTTGCTTGTAATATGCCGATTATGCAAACCCTGAAGATGAGCTTTATGGTCTCCAAATAAGTACACACGCATTACTCAATACAATGTTGTAATAGCAAATATATAAACAGACCAACCCCTAGGTGGTATTACAATGAATCCTTGCTAATAAATCCAGCTTGTTTAAGTAAGTGATGCAGTGGCACTGCAGATGCTCCAGTCTCTGCTCTTGGACATGAACTGCTCACAGAAGGAAGGATTACCCACCCACAGTATTATTCAGGTTTCCCATGTTTACCCACTACAATTATCTACACTACATATTGGTTTCAGCAGCCCTGTTCTACAAATAAGAAGCATTTACATGTAAAAGGCCAAGTGGAAGTTATGAAATCACCTTACACACTTGCAAGCACACCTATGCTAACCTTTGTGCAGTGCTTTAAACAAACGCCAAATTGGACTTTTATTTTTGTTTCCACTCTGGAAGATATTTAGGAAAAACATGATAACTTTTAACAGCTATTTAAATCCCTGAGATTCCATTTTGCTTTTTAAGTTTTTTTACATATAGTTCCTACACTGTTTTTAAAAAGTTCAATAGCTAGATTTCTTCACATTATCTCTTCTACAACAAAAATTAACACGTTTTTAGCAGAGCTATAAAGGCATGATGGCATATAAAAATATGCCATCATATTTTGTATTTTTGATAGGCTCTTCATGCAAGCAGAATCCTTGTGCTCTGTTCTTAGTGCGTATGAAATGTTCACAGTCTTTAGAAATGCAGATAATCAAAAAAAGAGCCACTAGGGAAACAAAGTAATAACATTAGCTAATACCACACAGTGATGTTTATTTAACAAATCTGTGTTGCACGCCTAACATTTCCCCTGGCATCAATTTATTTTGTTTTGCTTTTTTCTGATAGCAGCACAAATGCATTTAAAATGTAAACCTATTTTACACCTACCAAAGTGTATACACAATATAATAAAAACATATATATCTTTTTTAATATCTTATGGGAATACATACTGGAGATGTGCAGAAAGCCCAGCCACCGAAGTAAACGATCTAGATTATGGAAAATGTTCATTTTTACCTTTCCCAATAGCTACTAAAACTGCAGTTCTCAGTACATCACTGCATTATGTTATTTATAAAGTTCCACAATGCGACAAAATGATGCTACTCATCAGGATACAATCTTAACTGAAAGTGGCAGGGGAAGTGGAGTGGATGGAAAGATACCTTCACAGCCCATTCAAACTGGCAGTTTGGAATAGTTACAAATGGCAACTTTCAGAAGTTTAATTTACTGGTCATTTGTAAAAGTGTATGCAAATGATTCTATGAACAAAAAATTAGAAAAAACTTTCTACTTTCAAACTCCTCTGTAACCAAGCTATCTCTTGCTCCGCTTTTCTTCCAGCCAAAGATCATGCCGTTTCATTCATGCCACTTTTGCTTTCTTTGGTAGAGTTCTAGATTTGTCAGCCTTTCTTTTCATGATCAGTAGCTTTCCTCACTTAGAAAGCCAGCCCAGCCATCTGTTTCCAAGAAAGCCATTTTAATTTCTCTTTTCTTTGTTGCCTGTCAGTCTCTTCTCTTTGCTGCTTCACTGGACTTTTTCAGAACACTAAAATATCAAATTTTATGTCTTCTCTTCTAAAATATTCAAGTTACATCAGACAACACCAAGGACAACATCGGACAACACAGCACACAGGATGGCATCTCTTTCATGTATACTCACATGGTACTTTCAAAGTAATGAGGATTTTTTTTTTTTAATAGAAAACTAAAAAAAATGTCATTGAATTCAAAGTAATAGGAAAGAATAACCTGAAGCACGCACATGCAATGAGTGGCCATAAGCTGGATACTACCACTCTGAAAACAGCAGTTGAATGCTCAACAGACATCAAAAATAAAGAGAGTGCAGTGTACTGTGGGGAAGTTCTCTAATGAGAGACCAGTTGCAATAGCATAAGCAACAGAAAGGGCTTCTCTATACAGTTCCTGTTTCACACTCCCTTTACCAGCATTTTACAGTTGACCACTGGTAGGAAGTTAATATTGAGTCCATTTGACTTAAATGTATTTGGAGATATTACCAAAAATATGAACATTTCCCCACCCCACTCAGCATTTGGGGGATGAGGGGAAGAGAATTCTTGCTGTCAAAGTAGCTATTCTTAGAGGGAAAGGGTTCTTGTCTTTTTCAATGGTTTAATCTCATTTCTTCAGTGCTCTGTTGTGCTTTTACCACCTCTCATATAGAACCAGCAAGCCTGCATTTCCACCTCTGAAAACAGTTAGCAGTTAGCAGTTCTTCAGGTGCAGGAATTTGGGGCAGAAGGTTTCACAGAAGAGAGGATACATCAAAATCCTTCCTTGACCCAAAGGAAATTACAGCTTTCAACTAATCTTCATGGGCTCATACCTCCCATTTACACACTAAAGTACTCAGGAACTAAAAAAATGGAAGTAAGCTGACTGGAAAAGGAGGTTTAACAAGGAACTGTACACATCTGGGTAGTTTTGACTAGACTATGAAATCAATACTGCAAGGTTTATGTTTTCTTAAACTATCCTTAAGAAAAAGGCCTGTACATAGAAGCTATTTTCTAAAATGGGAGTCTTACTGCTGTTGCTGCTACAGCAGAATCTGGAAGGATACACTAGGATACGCTGCCATATGGTCATATTTGCTCCGTTGCCCACCATCTATTTTCTTCCCTAGTACAAGAACAGCTTGTTTTGCACAGAGAAACACTCAAACTATTAAATGAAAAGGTATTCTTCTAGGTATAATGCATCATTTAAAAACCTTAACAGGCCCAGTGTCATGGTTTAAGCCCAGCCAGTAACTCAGAACGACACAGCTGTTTGCTAAACCCTCCATCCCCATCCAAGGTGGGATAGGGAAGAGAATCAAAAGAATGTAAACCCCAAGGGCTGAGATAAGAACGGTCAAATAACTAAAGTTTATATTAAAGTAATATAAAACTACTACTACCACCAATAATAATAATGACAAGAGAAATAACAAGAAGACAGAATATTAAACTTAAAAGGAAAAAAAAAAAACAACCAGAAAAACCCCCAATAAACGCAAGTGATGCACAATACAATTGCTCCCCACCCACTGACTGATACCCAGCCTAACCTGAGCAGTGATCAGGGCCTTCCAGGTAATTCCCCCCAGTTTATATACTGGGCATGATGTGCTGTGGTACGGAATACCCCGTTGGCTAGTTTCGATTAGGTATCCTGCCTCTGCTTCCTCCCGGCTTCTTGTGCCCCTCTTCACTGGCAGAGCAGGAGACTGAAAAGTCCTTGATCGGAACAACAACTAAAACTTTGGTGTTACCAGCACTGTTCTCAGACTAAAACACAGCACTCTACCAGCTACTAGGAAGAAGGAAAATAACTGTTATAGCTGAACCCAGGACACCCAAATATAGATGTCACTGTTTACTTGTTCAACTGATAAGTCCTCTACCTGGCATAAAACCAGAATGCGAATGCTTACCCAAAGACATCATATGCTGTGAATTACAAACATTTTCTTTAAAGTCTGAATGCAATAATAGTCACAGCTGAGTGCCACTAAATGTATTAATAGTACATTGATATATTCAGTGCACCGCTATTCACTGTTAGTATGTACACAGTACATAGGTTATACTTGAGACTATTTCCTGCTGTGTACCAGTAGTATAACACTTGAACAAGTTCTATGCACTTATTTTGAGTCTGCCATCTTAAAAAGAGTTTAGCTAATGTTCAATAAAGAGCAAACAACCCAAAGCACACCTCCTTATCTGACCTCAGCATACCACACCAGCACAACTTTTCCATACAGCACCAAGATCAACACTGTGTAAACTGGCAGATATCTCAGTTATGAAGTGGAAGACGCATTCCGTGTCAGGCCCCAAGATCTTTGGCACTCTCTTCCAGTTTCACACACTCTTGCTCTCTAATACATCTGCAGAACACTCTAATCTTGTTCAGTCAGCAGAGGAAAACTGAAAATCTTACACAAGAATTTTAGTAACTATATTTATCCTGTGTTAAGCAGCTTGATATAATGAACCTTCATCGTTCTTCTTTCTAAAGATGCTTTTTTCCCAGCACAAAGACTGGGTAATGTACAAGTATTTCAGAGACTAATGTGTTACTGGCTGTAGTCTATGTTGCTTTCTTTCTCTTCTCAAGTGCTAGTGTCACTTATTCTCATATAGCATCATTCTAGCCCTTTCTCTGCCACAACTTCTTCCTAAACTGTTAGCTGCCCATGTCTGGGTCTGTCATTAGCTCCATCCCACATTCAAAAACCTTAAAAAGTTACAGGCAAGATCTCCTATTGGAAGTCCATGGTGTAATCATTACACGCTATTGGAAGTGTCAGCTGTAGATAATGTGCCAAAGCTACTATTTCTTAAAGCCTCACTTTCTCTTGGGTTTCTACTACGTAAAGGATCTCCTGTGCATAAATGAATTCTTTGTTTTGGATGCATAAGGGTTTTTAATAGTATTCATCACCTAAAAAAGAGTTTTATTTTCATACAGTCATGTTGAGGGTTGTTTCCCTGCCCCTGATTATGCCAAAGATACCATAAGGTGTTACAAAATGTAAAACTGAGGCAGAAGTCTAATTCAATACAGTCCTCTGTATTGAGGAACAGTAATGCCCTGGGACTGACAGAACGGCGGCTGATACACTTGATTTAGAGAAATTTACTCCTCAAACCCACAAATAACATACACATATATTATAAATGAGACAAAAATCTCCGTGAGATCATTAATTAGAAATAAAGTAGTACTTTGCACAAACAGACTCTCCTTTACCAGATGGTTTCCACTAACATTCAACAATAAAAAGCCTGTTTGAGTAGCTTATGTTCAGCTAGATTAGAAGAGGCCAGAAACAACACAGCTACATCAGCAATTAATTTCATTAGAAAGATTCTGTGACAGTTCTGTCTGGGAACTCTGTGGCTTTTACAACTTCCTTTACTCTGTGCAGATTTCATTTCTGCAGTGCAACATACCTGACACCCTTTCTGTAGCAAAACTGCATTTTTTGGCTGTTAAGGATTCGCTTCATAGTCCTACCTTGGCCTTTACTATTAAAGTAAACATGCTATCTAACTACCAAAAGTTTTGAATCACCATAAGATGAGAGATTTCAGTCAACATATCAAAACCTTTACCTTAAATAGTGTTTCTATTGGCAAGTTACTAATTTATCTCAAATGTCATCAAATGATTTTTGCCAACAGTTCTTTGTCTCTCCTGTCCTTATTACATCACCACTCAGGAAGTCAGAGGAATACATTTTCTATGAAAAATACTTTAACTCAAGTAGTAGCGAAAACAACACTTGCCATTTTTCAGAAGATCTAAGGTAACATGCACTTTTAAGCATGAAATGCAATCCCTTCCTAAGCAAAGTATCATCATGTAAAACCTAGAAGCTGCTAAATATAGAAAAGTACAAGTAAATAAATTATACACACACATGTTGGATATGAACAGTAGCCACAAAACCCTACCTACTTAAAGGGAACACCATCACCCCCATCCCCAAAAAAGCCAGACACACACACACCCCAAAGCAAACAAACCAAACCACTGTTCCTTCCAGTCCAACCATTCTACCATTCCAACCCAAGCTCTTGTCGCTTGCTCAGCTCCTCAGTTATTGTTGACTTTTTGCCATCTTCCCATACTCTTTGTGCTGGGATTTCTCATTACAGATCTTCATTTAAAATTATTATCCTAGCTTCTGAATACCATCTTATCCCCACCCACACAGCGCAGACCAAGTGCTTCATTCCTCCTTCTCCCTCCCACACCGACAAGAAAACAAGCCTGAGGTCATGACTGGTTGTTGCTTGTTCCTCAGAATCTCCATCCACAGGCAGACTACTCAAGTCTCTTTGTACCAATTACACTTCTCCAAACTGGGTTAATACCAACTCCCTGCTTTACTAAAACCAACTTAACTATGCATGTACCTTGAACGTACTCTGACAGAAAGGTGCCAAGAGATTGTCCAAGATCTTGTGCTCGCTGTGAAGACTTTGTTACGTGTCCGGGTACACTGTGAGGAGAAGCTTTGCACCCAGGATAGTGCTGGAGCCAAGAGACTGAAACTTGCATCCCTACTCCTAGGAAACAGAGGCTCTCCGCAGGAGTACTGTACAGAGGACAGGTAATTTCGTTTCTTTTAAAAGTACAAGAATGGCGTTAGTGAGGTTATTTGACACTTCAAGTCATTATGTAATGTGTGCATTTTAAAAAATAACCCGCATTATGAAGTTTGTAACATCATGAAAGATTCTTTAAAGAACTTTTTAAAGTGTCCCAGTTATATATGTGAAAAGAAACTTTCAGAATGAAAGAACAATTCTTAAATTAGTACAAAGGCAGAGCAACAGCTTTTTTTTTTTCTTTTTTTTTTTTCCCCAAAAATGGCTTTTATGCTGACCGTGTTGGCAGTTTTCAAATTTATGAGTGTAGCTGTCAACACGCATATTCACTTTTAGAATATCATCCTGGCTTAATGAGGTCTCATGGAATGATTTCTTTCAATAAAATGTTAACATGCTTACTTACATATGTGGTTTCCACCTTTCTGTTTTAAAATCTACTCTTCAGCAGAAACATCACAGCAAAGTTTACTTTAAAACTTTACAGTGCATTCAACTATTTAAAGTCAGGCAGCTTCCGATGAAACGTTCAAGTAACCATTGTTTTAGTTAACCTTTAACAAGTATAGATCTGTAACTTCGGCATAAGAAACCTAAGCCAGAAAAAAAAGTCACAAGACAATCAGACTTGGGTAACCCAACCACATCCCATCAGCAAATGGTGCCGCATTACATTACACTAACTAGAAATAAGACTTCTTACTAGTCTCCACATCTTTGGTCAAGCCTCATAATTGCAGCATACACCACAATTATGCGCCTACCTCAGTTCTTTGCCTCACCATCTCTCTACCTGTCTTCAGTTTGTGGTGGTGTTTCTGTTAGAGCACAAGATTAGATTCAGAAAACACGTCTGCCTCAGAACAAAACTTCCCTTGCAACATGAGGCTGCCATATGATGAATTCAGAATTATTCAGTAAAGACACCGGTGTTTTGCTAGCTCAGAATTGCTCCATGAGACTCCACAGGTGACTGACAGAGCTGGTGACATTCTTCAAATGCATCCACATCCCTGCAAGAATGCCTCAGAATTATGGGTCAACAGATTCAGACTCCGCTCCTGCCCCAAGCAGCTGAAGTAACTGTTCTGCTTCAACTTCTTCCCTTCCAATTCATCTTCTCATTCACTTTTCCATTTTTCAGTGTTCCTTAGAGTTGAAACTGCCACAGCCTACCTGGCTAAACTGCCATGGTTCTCTAGCTTTTACTTGGGGCTCATTTCCTCCAACCTCTTAATCGTCACAGCTTTCTTCAGGAGCTCTCCATTTATTACATTTTTCTTCTCTTGAACCACTTGCAACCAGTCTGATATGCTAGAAAAGCAAACCACCCCACTTTAAAGATGCTCAGTTACTTCAAGTTTGATTTCATTTTCTGTACAACCTAGTATTAGCAGAATTGCTCTACCACCACATTTCTCTGTAAGGAGTCTGCATAATATCAAATACATTTTTCTTCTACTGTTACAACTTTGAAAACATCCTTGAACAGTACATGTGCATTAGTCTGATCAATATCAAGCTTTCAGCACTAGATTTAACAACTGTAGGTACAGAACCAATGCCGCTTCCAGATTACATCAAAAACTTGTTAAAAACCTGCAAACCAACAATGCTTTCCATATAGCAGAGGTTTTTTTAATTCATTTCTATGAAAGGATAAATTCTAGGAAGATAAATAACTGACCAAAAAAGATTCAGAGAGATGAATTTTTGCAAGGAATAAAAAATATGATCTAGAAAGAATTACAGAGGGCAAGAAAAATTGAAAGCCTAGAAGAATATCAATAGTTCTTACAGCTCCTTAGATCAACACAATGGCAAAAGCATATTCGTTCTTCTCTGTTTCTAAATTCACGCTGAGTGCCTTAATTCAAGTGGAAGTAGGAGCAGAAGTGGAACACATTTCTGCAGACAAAGGAGCATTTCACTTCATCGCAGAACAACCTAGAATTCATCTGTTGCACGCCCCCATTATCTTAAGGAAAGGGGTAATACAATTAGCTGAACTTCTTTGCCATGGGGAAGCACTTTTAGGGACACCTGTACTGCTGACACTCTTTGAATTAGTGTATTAGTTTTATTTCTAGCAAAGCAAGAGAAACAACTAGATCGTTCCTATAATGCTTTTCAGTTCCTAAATCTACAGTGCTGAGGAATGAGTAACTTTTCCTTCAGTATTGTACATCTCACACTTTCACAAGGCCAAGGCCACTTCAAATACAGATTCCTACTGCAAATCCTTTATTGTAAAAAGGCTTTGGGGTTTGGTTTTTTTTTGTTGTTGTTGTTGTTGTTGTGTTTCTCTTAGACACAAAATACAGGGTAATAAGTGCAAATAGCATTATCAATGTATAAGTGCTAAGGAGGAAAAACATTCTTAATTTTTAGTCCAACTTCATATATTGTTCTTCATTTACCTCAAAAATAGAAATGGATACTTTTCAGTCAGAGTGAACCCAGTGACCACAGTCCATCATTAAATATAATATCAGCTACAATTTCCACTTCAGCACCAACTGAAGTATCACCTTATAACACTTTGTGAATTTCCACAAGCCCTCCAAGTTATTTTTGACATCTTTGACTCTGATCAACACTTACATACATTATCTTAAGCATACTGAAATCCATAGCATTACGCACAGCACACAAACAAGCATATGCATAATTTCAGAAATGAGGACTTAATTGTTCAGTACAGAAGCAAAAAAGCCCTTCAGATGTGACAGGAACAGGTTTAGGAAAAAGAAATCACTTCAGTAGGATACCTATTGTTGTTCCAAGTGCTAGTATCTCTTAACATTCCTTCCCTGTCCTTCCACCCTCCGACATATATCACCTCCTTTACATTCTTATTAAATGCCTAAAAATAACTAACTATGCATATAGTTTGAGTACCACAGCGCTATACCATGTAACTGGGAAGAAAGTATTTTAGTTTAAATAGCTGACCTCACATCCATCATAAGATATTTTTCCATCAGTTATTTCCCAGAACTTAAACATCTAGCATAGGCAGTAGAGCAATTGCAGAGTTCCAAACAATTCAAGAGAATAAGGCTTGCTTAGTTAAAAAAATACCAAATCAAACGACAAATAGACAAACAAAAAACCTCAGCCTGTGAAAACTTCAAGTATATTTTTTTTTGCCTCCCACCCGCATCTTATTGTGTTGTAAAAAGATTTGAAATTACCTTTTTCCTTACCTTCAGTTTAAGGATTTTTCTTCACGTTAGAAAGTTTTCATTGACATTAAAAACCTATCTAAACTTATGATCCCACTTGCGAAAACATCAGCCTACCCCATATTCAGGAATGCAAGGCTAAAGACTCATTCTTTTGCTCAGCTTCAGCCACAACAACAAAGTGAGAAGCGACACATTCAATATCCTCTCAATTGCTTCTAACAACTTGCTTACCCTAGTTGATGCTCTTTCCTCTGCTCCTTCTCTTTCCCCCAGTAGGTAGCTGGCATAATAGAAGGGGAAGCTGAAATAGATTTGTGAAAAAGCAGTGTTTCGACTTAGTTCAGAGCAAAAAGAAAGCAAGAAAGGAAGGTTGTACATCTGAGTCAATGCACCTCCCAGAGAACTAAAGAAGTGTTTCCAGGACTGTGCTCTGATAAGGAAGTTCCTAGGTCACAGCCTAATTTCACATCATCCAAGAGGCACACCTGCTATTTTGGATAAAGAAATGTTAAGGAATTACCAATGTGTGCGTGTGTAAATTCCTGTGCTCCAGCTAAGAACTTGAAAATGGATTATCATCCATTGGACTTTCTTATGCATGCAGTTTTCCTGCCAACACAATGAAGACAAGGAAGAGTTGACAATTCAGATGTCTGTTGAACAGGATTTTATTTTCAGCTCGTTTATCCCCCATCCAAATTAATCCCAAAGCTTGAACTGAATACCAGATTGCTAATACTAAAGCAATCAGTATTTTGCAAAGGAAAAATTCATATCAAAGTTATGCTGCTCAGGAGCCTACCATTTTTTGCAAGCTAAGAAGGCTATTATGAAAAACATTTAGTGGAAAAAGACAGTCCCAGAAACGTATATCCATTCTTCTTTCACATGGACTACAGAACAAGTAATTTCTACACTGAAATTACAATCAGTTCCCTGCCACCCGCCTGCAAAACCTGTTGCACATATTACCAATGTTAACACTTGTGAATGTGCAGGAAGCTTGAATTAATAGGCTTCATGCCCTATCTGAAAGGAGACATTTTTAAATGCAGTATTTTTAAATGAAGCAACCAAAAATGTAAGACAAAAATAATTCATTTAGAGACTAAATTATTTTTAACTTGTAAAAAGACCTTCTAAATGCCATTTATTTGTTTACATTTAGTAGGAAAATTATTTTCTCTTCCCAATGACTGGAAAAAGGCAAGAGTTTAGAATAACAGTACAATTTGAAGTTCAAAAAGATATCCTTGATCTTCAACTAATAAGCTACCAACTTACTGCAGTAACACAAAATGTCTTGTTTCTTAGAAAGACAAAACTTCATTTAGAAGATCAACAGCGGCCTCTCCCTCACCCCTCCCCTCAAAAAATGCTTTTCTGAACTCCTTAAAAAGTATTGATCTAGCAAAAAGAGAACATGCGATAAGTCTGGGTACTGAGAATGGCATGAGGGTACTGAATGCAACGGCAAATTAGATGACAGAAAGGAACTGAAATATGTCTATGTTTGGTGAACTAACAGGACCCATATTTACATTCTCTCTCCAGATTAAGTTGTTCTCATTACAGATACTTTTTTTTTCCCCTGGTAACTAGCATAGGAGAAATCACTTTACTTTAAAAACAACCAACCAACAAAAAAAGTCCTTCAAGTAAGACAGGTTTTGCATTGAAGTGGAACAGGTCATCTATAGACTATCAGCATGGAAAATTTGACCCGCCTGTATGTAAAAGCAAGGAATTCCTGGCTCCTCCAAAGACCATACAACAGGAGAGCAAGGTTTTAGCATGCGTGTATATGATTAATTCCTCAAATGCACTGCTTACATCTGAAGAACATAAGAATTGACTGGATAGTTTTTCTGAAGAGAAGAGGAGAATCATCCAGCTCAGGGAAAACTGAAGATAACTGCAGCTTCTGGCTACATCTGCTCTTACAGAAGAGAGGCTCTCTTTCCTGATAGGGAAAGAAAAAGTGGTCTCTTAAAACTGAGAGTTAAATGACATCCCAATGCAGTAGAATCATACAGTATTCGTATGGAGTTCAAAAGGTTTTCTAAGGAACACAACACTTATCCCAGAGTAAATAATAGAAGTGACCACAGTCAGTAGCATAGAGATCTTACACTTGGGATTCTAATCACAGAGCATGCACTGATGCTCACAAGGAATCCAGGACATAGCTGTCAGTTTTGGATGAAGGTCTCCTCCATTGTTTATTCCTAAACACAACAAAAATCCTGGGCAATTCTTGTAACTAGCAATGTTTCACTCCTTTCCTCCCCTCAAGTAGTGCTTCAGTTCTATTCTACAGGCCTTTTTTAGGGGAGAATATCAGCTGCAAGCCCCAGGTATGGCATACAGAAATTTGGTGAATGATTATAGTGGATCACCAGATCAGAAGCAAAACAAATGCCACTACACTCATTTCTATTGAGAAACAGCAAAGTATCAGAGAAACTTCAGAAGGACAGCCATTGGAAAGCTTGCTGCTCTTTCAGGTCACAAAAGAAACAGGTAAGATGGTCTTGCATGTATCAACCATGTAAGAACTAGTGGCCAACTACTTTTGCCCAACCATGTACCAGGAATGAGAGCATAACTGCTACATGAAAAGAAAAGATTTCAGGAGAAGAAAGCAGAAAAAGGTTTACAGTGGATTTTCACTAACGGCATGGATGCAGACTACTAATTTCTGAGTTACTAAGTTACTAAGTTCTATTTTTACAAGGTAAGAAAATACCTGGAATGAAGAATTTTGGAGTCCATAATCATTGTAACTTCCATCAAAATTCCCATCCATTCTAATTCAGAGCTCTGACACTAATTTAGTTATTAAAGAGGCATAATTGCCAACTCAGCATGTGGTAAGAGCACACAGCAAATATAAGGACAAATAAGACTTCTCCATATACTCAGGCTCTCTTAACAAGCTCTCTCTCACCACCTAGTGGCCTTTCACCCTGTCCAGGACATAAATAAAGATATTCAGAGCACAGTTAACACAGGTCCTTCACACAAACCTGAATCTTTTCTATGTTTGTCATTAAGGACCGGCATTTTATTTTTCTTCAGAAAAATGACACTATAAGAATGTGCCACTTTGCAGACATCCAAAATGGAGTCGCCAAATGCCAGTACTGGGATCCACATTAAACAGTACACAAAGTAATCACATTGGGTAGGAAAGAAAATGCAGGGTGATTAGGATTTATGTTCCCATTCATCAGTTCTTTTAATTTTCTTACTTTTTTCCTTTTTTAACACCAAAGATAAGCAACATTTGCTCTCCTTCACATAAAAACATCTTTACTCTTTTCTAACCTTATCACAATAGACCTACTTTAGCTGTCAAAGTACCTTTGGTAACTTTATTATGAAGAAAGGGTTGTAGTTCACAGAATCTTGGAAATGTTAGTCGGAAGGAAGCTTTTTAGACATGCTGGATGACTCCAAACAACTACTCCTTCATAAGCTTATAAGGAATTCACTGAATGCCCAGTTACATTTTGTCATGGGCCTTTTGGTAATGCCATTATCCCATTCATCAATCAGATGCCAATCAGTTTGTAATCCTGTCGACCATTTATCACTGAAGCGTCTTCAAATGCCCGTTAGGGGGTGAAGTATGAAATCTACAAAACTGCTCCATAAACTTTGTTAAGAAATTTGGCTTTACACTGGAACAGTAGATCCAAAAACTTTATTCCTTCATAGCACACCTTA
>JANHGB010160256.1:0-14232 GCA_026283785.1 Coracopsis vasa
GTGTATGTGCCAAACGGGAAAATAGTTTAAGAGAAGAACAATATACGCACATGCACTAGGAAAGCACAAATGAAGACAAGCACGTTCACACGCACTTGAAACCACAACGTGGTTGCAGTAACTACTTAACCTGTTTACATACATTCTGAATCCAAGTCACAGGGCAGCTTGGGTTTTGTGGCTTTTTCCAAAGCTGTTTCAGCTAGTGACAGCCAAGACTTTTAAAAAGACTAATAGCGATAACTCTTACAAGAATATATTTGGGAAATGAAGACTGAAAAAAGTGAAACTAAAAAGCATATTTTTGTTTACATCAATAAACGCGTAGAGTATTGATGTGAGGTAGTCTAGGCACTAGAAGAGTCCATTCAGCTTTTCGGTTAGCCCACTGAGTAAAACCCCTTCCCAATTACATTGTCTGTAGATCTGCTGCTGACATCTTCTGGACTGCCACCGCCTCTGAATGCTGAATCCTGGCCAGTTAACTAGAAGAACAGAATACACAGACTCAAAAGAATTGCTATACTGAAGTTACCTTCATATTTGAGTACAGCTTCCAGTCAACACATTAAATGTATTAGCGGCCATTCTTAAAACAACACTTAGACAACACTACCCTTACCACACAGGAATCTCAAGCCTCGCAACAAGTCGTACTACCCAAACCTTGAAATCTGTACCTGAAGTATTCAATAGCAGGTAACAGTTCTGAAAGCTGATTCTTTACAAGTGTCAAAATTGAGTTTTTTCTAGTTGTTCTTTGCCTCAAATCAGAGGTCAAGCCACACAAACAGCTCTTTAAGGAGAGTTATGTATAGCAAGAAAACAAATCAAGCATTAATCAAAAGCTTCCACAAAAACAAGATTTAACAAGCAACTCCACACGGTCATTTCAGCAGTGGACAACCTGTTGAGTAGGCTGCTGATTTCTAAAGCAGCAAAACTATCAAGAGGCATTCAAAACTCATCTGCCAGAACAAGATTAGCTCATACGTCTACATTTATAAGATTCATATCCTCTTCCTTTTGAGATTTGGGTGTTTTTCTGAATTAAGAACTGCTTCCAGTTCATTGAGCAAGCGGTCAGTGAAGTAATATACAAGTACAGTAGTATTTAGAGAGCCTGCCACCAGACCAGAAACAGTCACTAGTGCCAGATCTTGGGGAAAAAAAATTGTTTCATAGCTATACCGTACGTTCAAGACAATTTCTCACACCTACATCCTCGTAAATCTAGCATTCTGCTTAAATTTAGATTCCTGAAGCCATTGGGGATGTATATATGCATTTCTTCTCAGTTATGTCATTCATTGTACATCAAGAATTAATTCTACTTCAAACCCTCCCTGGCCTAGCCCCCCTTCCTTACCTTTTCTCCGTCTGCTAGTGTTTTGGGCCGTTCTTCTGATGGAGGTGAATGAGGTCCCTCAGTGGTCAGTGAATAAGGTCGTTTAGGTGCAGTGTTCTTAGGATCTGTAATTCGAGTCCCACTTAATTCATGCTGTCCTTGGACAAAACGTGCTCCTGGTTGAGAAACTGTGTTACGTCCTGGAACGGTGCTACCAACTGGAGGTCCCAATGTTCTTATTGCAACTGTAGCCTCCACTTCTGTAAGAGACACCGCGCTTCTAGAGTTCAGCCATGAAATTAAAGACTGCATTCCACCCACTACGTCAATACCTACTTGAATCAGTAACAGGAATGGAGAGTCCCTTAGACACTGATGGCACAGCTACACGAGGTAGCTTCTCTCTCTTGTTAGCACCGTTAGATTTCTGGTACACAGCATTTCTGTAAGAGTCAGATGCTAGAGTTATAAAATGCTCGTTTGGAAAATACTAGACGGTTCCTTTCCAGAAAGCCCATGCAAGACAAATGCCTATCTTCTTAGCTCATTGTCACAGCTCTACCAAACAACAAGCTCACAGGCAATCTAGCAGGACATCTTCATTTTGCTGAACTTCAGACCGCAAATTTAAACTTCAGCGTTTTCGTTAGTCAGTCTCTATGGACTTGCACTGTCTTCCAGCTTAGTACATCCAGCACTCTGTACTGCTTTTCATGAATGTATCTGCTCTACCCATACAGGCATCCCATTTTATTTTATTTTTAATGCTACTCCTACAGTACCAAACGGTCTGAACACAGCAGGCATTACACATTTGGTACTCTTGGGCTATTCCTCTCAAGATTACATAGTCCTCCTGGGCTGAAGTAGCTTATGAACAAGCAGACCTCCCAGGAAGTGACACACACTTTTACTGCCCGAGTTCTCATACTGCTGCACCAAGGCAGCAGCAGCTCTAGAGTTGCTGTGATCAAGATCAGCACTTCATTAGAACATCCTACTGCTTGGCACTCACCATACTTTTTGTTAGAAAGAACAAAATTGCCTACATAGAAAACACTCCGGCTTCAAGTTACACACTAACCCAAGGGGATCTACCTTCAAGACCAAATAATCCCTCCGGTATCCCCTTCTCCTTCCTTCCGACATGTCTTCCTGTACATTAAATTCATTTTTTCAAGGATTTCTTTAACCTGCCTCCCCCCATGTGCCCAAAGGAGATGACAGCTTTGTTCCTGAAGCCATTAGAGCCCTCCACATGCTTATGAACAACACAGATTCAAACAAGAAATCCTAGACCTCATTCACATCGCGAGTCAGTTAAAAAGCAGCTGCTTCACAGCTTTACGGTTATGGTGCTAACCTTTCTCTCTCCGCTGTAGAGGTGTCCACTTTAGAAATCTTATGTGATGCAGAGGAATTATCTGGTGGTCTGGAGCCCGTGTCTCTGGAACTGTCCAAACAGCTTCCATCTGAAGAAGTCCTTTTGCGCTGAAGCCCACCAGCATTTTGACTAGGACCTGCCATGCTTTGCTGAAACAACAACATCAAAATAAGGAAGTCTTCAAGTAATTATTAAAGCAAAAAAAAAAATATTGCCAGAAGAGCCCAATTCTTATTATACCTTCTCTCTTTTCTGTAAGGTTTCTGCAGGCAAAAAATGGTGCAGGTGCTTTCTCTTCACATGAGCTGCCTCAATCTTCATACCTTCCTTTAGCACATTGAGGTACTTAGCCTGGCTGTAAACTAACAGGAAATTTAGTGTTGTAGCTTAGTGGGAATGTTTGCATTGGGTATTTGTCAAAGTTACATAGGGTTTCTTTAGAAACAGCAAGCCTTGAAGTCTGCCCAGCCCAAACAAAGAACAAGAAGTTGCCTCAAGATGAAAGTGACCCAAGATGCCCATTTCACATCCAGTTCAGACCAGATACGTAACAGCTATTTTAAGTTCAAACATGCAGTTATGTGCTCAGTGACAGCTGTGCTTTGCTAGTCATGCACCTCACCTCTGAGCTGATTTTAACCTGAAGGAGATCATACTCCTTAACCCTTAGTTGTCTGGTTGAAGATAGATCTAGACGACTTTCTGAATCAACCCAATTGTGCTCAGCTGATGAGAGAACAGACACCTTACTCAAGATTCAGACTAATTTTTTTTGTTTGATATTTACAGTGGCCATTATGCGGTTTTGCCTAACAGTTCGGTAACATCATACAACTTTTCAGTAATTTAGGTGTTAAAACTCTACCTGTCCAAGACAGACTGGATTTGAAGGACATCTGACTTATCAGAACCACTACAATTTAAACCAGTTCTTCTTCAGTGCCTGCAAACAACCTTTCATGCAACTGAAAAACGCTACACTGGCACAGCAGTTTTTACAGAATTAAGGCACATTTAGAGAAGTTTAACAAGCCTGTCGTGAGCATAGCTGGAAAGTCAGCTTACTAGCATACCGAGTGGGAATCAAAGGAAGGACATGCAACCACAACAAAAAGGCTTACAACAAGTCTTTCTGCAGGAGATCTAGAAGTGAAATAAAAGCACAAATATGAACATTCCCACCAGCAGGAACAGTTGCTTCAAAGGAAATTCAATGATGTTTTTATGGAAAAGTGAGATAAAGTTCATTTAACAAAAGCCTTCCAAACTGTGAGCCTTATACTCTGGAGCCCACCAACTTTGCCCTCTAAAAATATTCTCTCAAAGTCAAGGCACATGAGAAAAGCTTTCTTGCACGTAACTACTGGTCACTCCCACATTTGCCAAAGGATATCACACCTCTCAAGAAATACCTTTTCTGGTCAATCTCTCTGCGTTCAAACCCTGTATCTGAAACATACTATAGGCTGTGCTTCACTCAACTGAGAGCACACAGCTATGCTGATCAAGCTTGTGCACAGAAATACAGGATTTAACATTAGTTCTAGCCTCTCAGCAGTCCACAAACCTTGTTGACGTGATTTACATTTGCCACAACATTCAAACACGGTGCCACTGGATGTAACGTACAAGACAAGCATCAGTTTGGGTAGCAGTGCAAGTCTAAGGAAGTCACCCCACCTGGCCTGAAACTCAGACAAGCGTTTTGATGCCTTTTTTCTGTGCTTTTCTCATATCCCAAAGCATGAGCTAAAAAGAAGGTCCGCTTTTACTGCATTTACTCATGTTGTCTGAGCAACACACAACACATAGCTCACGCTGGTACCATGGAGAAATGTTTGTTTGCACTGATGAAGAGTTTAAAGGAGTCCGCTGTTTAGAACTTTTTGTCCAAACACACTTGTCTCTTCAAAAGAGTAACCCGATTTCCTTAGTTTGTCATGATGATAGCAAGGCATGAGCCTCACAGCACACGTGCACTTCTGAAAGGCACAAGAGCAGTCAGCTTGGGAAGAAGTAAACAGACTGTGGAAAAGACCTATACTTTCGAACGACTGCTCACCCCCAAACCTCTTTATTCTAGCATTATCTAACAACGCTTGCGATATTACTTTATTTCTGCATCTATCCAAAGGAATAAAGTAAGATGAACATGGAGCTTGACGTGCAAGACTGCATGTCACTACAATGTGACCACTCACTACCTTTCAAAGTTCTGGGATGGTATCATACACAAACTGTTATTTTGGAAACAATACTGTCAACACGCATTCACAACTTCTTTTAGAGCCTTATTTTAGAGTTAATTCCCACTTCCAAAGTTCAGCAACTGACAACTGCTTTTGACAAGTGCAGCTACACCCAGTAAATGGACATCTCTCTCCTGGCTTCACATCTGACTGTCCACTTCAGGAATCGCAGTTCCTTTCTGATCGTTCACTATGATCTGCAGAACTGTTATTTCACATATGGGATATGGTGTATAGGACTGTAGTACACACTTTTGTTTCAAGGGGGACTTACATTGCCAAAGTGTCAAAATAGTATGTTTCTAAGGCTAATCTTCTACGTGTCACGCGCTACAGAAACAGCTCATAGCTAATACCAGAAGGAAGCACAATTCACTTTGCGAAGCAACTTGCACTAGAATAAAAAAATGAAACCCTACGAGACTAGAGCAAAATAGAGGCTTACCTGTATCCTTGAATGACTGTGTAACGCACGTTAAATCAACGTTAACACTTGCTGCATTTTCCACTTTCCTAAACACGATTCCAAGAAACCACATTGACACATATCCACTCCTAAAAAGACAGAGTCACAAATCTATCATTTGTGCACAGATGCCACTTCTTTGGGTGCTAGTATCTACTCTCAAGAAGGGATTAAGCAAAACAGTTTAGTTGTACGCAGCAGCTAAAGATTGGAGTCAGCCCATACTCAGGTTCTCCGAGAACTCCTCCCTCAAGTTCTCCCTTCTTTAAAAAGATCCTACATGCTCAGAACCTTGCCCGTCAGACCTCGTATACCTACAAAACAGTAGGTACGTAACTGAACATCTCTCACAGGTAAGCTGAGGTGAAGGAATATAAACAAGGTACAATACATCGGCCAAACTCTAGCTCAGAAAAGTAATGAAACTCACTGTTTACAAAGTTCTCGGCTGCCAGGGAAAGACTGTGGCTTTACATGTACAACAGATATAAATTCATTCCTCTCCAAGTTTCCAACCAGCACACGAATTTTAGATTCCACAAGGCCAATCCTGAGAAGAACAAGAGACATTTACTCATTTTTGACTGCATCCCGCACAGTAGTTACATGCCGCCTTATAATACAATGCTAATACAAAAACGCTAACCAGTCAGTAAGTAGTAAGATTCATTCAGCTGAGCAGAGACTAGATATTTATATCACACACACTGGAGCTGGAGATGTTTCCAGGGACATTGGAGCTTCACAGTTTCCAAAGACAGAGGCAGTAAGGAAGTTTAACTTGTACTCTTAACAGGTCAGACACAACACTTCAACCTATAACCTCTAATGAAAATATCAACAAGAAGCAGATTCCCAGCACCTCTGGCTGCATGTGGAAGTGCAGCAAAACTCCTTTTGAGCCCAAAGATCAAGGAGAACAACCGTTTAGAAAAGGCTCAAGCACAACTCTTCCATTACACCTGAGTAAAGATGCTATACTTCCTGCAGACTGATCTGTGCAAAGAGTTTACCCTTTTCCAGCCAAACTGAAAAATATAGTCCCTTTAATAAACAAACGATCCAGTCAACACAGTCTCATCAGAGACTTACCCAAGACATGTATCATGACCACAAAGGCTATTCTTTTAAACGAAGTACTGGCATTTTACCCTTCTACCTAAAACACTGCTACCCTTGAAAGCAGTCAGAACTCTGTACGTTCTTCACAAGTATCTTATGTTGATGAACAGCAGCGATGTGCCACCTATTCCCAAATCCATTCAAGAGCTGGTGAACTAAACTTGTTCTTATAGCAAATGGAAGCAAGTTTGTCTTCTGCTTTTCATTTTCCCAGGGGCAAAACTAAGCCCCGTTTGCTGCCATTTCTGTCACTGCAAAAATGTCAGCTTTACTGCAGTCAGAACTTTCCTCATCTTTATTGTGAGATACAATAAGCCTTCTTCACTTAAAACATTTCACATTAAAAACTATTTGGCTCTAAGCCCTCTGCCCATAACTCCTTGTTGTATACCTAACTGCGACTGACATCAAGCTGTAGCTGACACGATTTTTAAGTGAACAAATTAACAAGTTCAGGTAAGAGGTATTACCTACTAGAGCTATTTTTAAACAGGAAATAAGACGTCTTTCAGAGGTAGCACAAGAATTAAATCATTTGCCTTAAAGCGCAAGCCAAACTTTGAAGTATAACCAAGGTGCCCTCAGAACAGGGGTCTGGTACACACAGCTATTTTCCTTGCTTACTTGAGCAAGGCAGGCAAAGCACTCATTTCTTCACAATAAGAACACCACACACATTACGGTACCTTAATTCCTCACCGTTTCCCCTTATTTCAAGACTCACAATTAGTCAGCCCATTCACACACGTTCAACAAGTTATTATTGGCATGTCTCCCTTGAGACAGTGACAAATACCGTGTCAGAAGCAGTCATTTTCTCTAACCACAGCTGAAGTGGTTCTCACATTACCTTTCACAAAGTACATCAGCACTCCTGCAATTTACCTATCCACTACCAAGCGTGCTGAGATGATCATTTCCAGCACTAGACACAAGATGCCTGAGCACACTACTAGATGAAAACTTAGGAAACACTCTTTATCAGCATTCAGGTACTCTGTGCAGACGGTCAGGTTTCACCCCGATTAAACAGCCTTGTTTCACTTCACTGGAGAAAAGCAGGCTCTGGAACAGGCTGACTACATAACCAGAGCAACTTCAGTCTCTGCAACAAGGAACATCTTCCTAACTGAAGTAGCCTTGGGTAAGTAGTCTCCTTAGACTCCTGGCATCTGCTTCTCCAGATGACACAGAGCATACGCACACTAACCCTCTTTGTTCCTTCTCCTCATGACTTAGGTCTTTAGGTTAACTTCTTAAACAGCAAGATAACTTACGTCAACTTCCCTTCACAAGAAAGCTTTTAGTTTTGCTGTCTACTTAACTCCGTACTGTACTCCATGCCTAGCTGCACAGTCGACTACTTTATTTTTGTGAACTGTATTAACCAAACGAAGCGCAACACTGAATTGAGCGTCAATGATGTATTGAACCCACACTCAAAGCAAGACTTACCACTCTAAGTGATGCTCTTCAGTAGAGGCACTAGCAGTCAGCACAATATAATGTCTAGAAGAAAAGAAAAAGTAACATCCTAGCTCAGGACTTGATATTCCTTCAGATGAAACCAAAACTGCCTTAAATGTATAGAAAATGACTTCCAGACAAGACACATTCTATCCTGCAGGCAGCACAGTATTAACGGAAGAAAAACTGATTACATCCTTCAGAATTGCGTTCTGCTGCATTCTAAGTCTCAGAGCTGCTTTTTTTAAATAAAAACAGTGTCAGTGGCAAAACACAAACAGTTTTTCTATCTTCCCTATACTTATCCTGACCAAAATTCCTATGACTACCTCCAGCTTCTGAAAAACAAACATATCAATGCCATCTTGTATTTCGACTGCAAGCTAAAACTCCCTATGCTAACCAGTACGGCAATCATTTCAAGTTCAGGTAACAGATTTCATACATACTTGTATTTCTGAAAGAAGTTCAGTGGTTCAAAGAGCTTTGACCAGTCTGATTTTCCTTGGAGAATCTCATTCGTAACTGCAAGACCTACAATTAAGGTTGAAAACTTTACTACCATTTTGTTTTTAAGACTAGCAGAGCGTGATAGAAACTTTATAAGAGAAAGGTTTTGAACAGTAATTGACAGATCAAAAAGCAGGAATTCCCTTGACACAATACACGCCTACTCCAACAGTTCATTGGAAAACTGGTCCCTTGTTGCCGGCAACAGGTATACTTCCCAGAGAACTCTTCTGCCTAAAAGGGCACAACACCGCACGGAATATAACCAAGTCAGGTAATGTGGTTTCGTATTGCAAGAATTACACCTGTTAAGCAGTTAATAAGCATGGAAAGAGCTTTACCATGTCTGAACTCCTCCACCATTACCGCTCGCGTTGATGTAGATACGTTGTATGTAGAGTTCTGCTGCGGATAGGCTGGGGTGATGATAGGCATTACGTGGTATCGGTCTGATGGGTTCACCTGTGATGTTAAAACAATTGCGCTCGGCACCAGCAGCTTAGCTTAGAAGAAAGTTTAAAGGCTTCCAAATTCCATGTCTACATACCCTAGGGTCCCATACTGGTAAATTAAGACTGCTCTCTTCCTGTTGTTTCAGCAATACAGGTCTTGGCCACTCCCTAAACAAGAAAAGCCAGGAACTGACTGTCCGTTTAAAACTCTGCCATGTAATTCAGGGTAGGACTGAATGGTGTTGGTCTAAGTCTTATATAAAGAACCACATCAGCAAGCGTTACTGCTTTACGCAAATCAAAATAGTCATAAATAGCTCTTACCATTGTGAAAAAACCAAGAAGAACTTGTTCACCAGAGTAGAAGCCAAAGCGTTTGGATAGAGTTGACACGTTCTCGCTACTAGCACAGCACAGGAAACCCCACCAAGGAATCCCAGCACGTTGGAGTAAATGCCACGTCCTACAATGCAGACATGGTCGTTAGCCTGTAGTCTTCCCATGCCCAAGTATAGTCCTTCAAATTTACAGCACCACCTTCACAATCTATAGAATACCTAGCACATTTCAGCCTCCAACTGAGTTCTTTTTGCAGTGCAACGAGGCCAAAACTGTTGGTCCTTACAGCGAGGAGAAAAAGAATCGTTACCACACCACTTCCCAAAATACTGCTACTCTGAAATTTGCCTGCACTGCTACAGCTACTGCTTCACTCCAACTTCCCTTAAGAAGAAGGTTCTGCCATTCTTCTAGCACTTGCTCTAGTCACATGCGCAAACGGTGTTTTCTTACTCCTTATCTATCAAGCTTCTATACTTCACTGGGCATTTTCATCCTTTCTAGTCAGGTTCCTGGTAAGCAATGCAGCACCTTGTCTTGTAGGCACTCCCCTCATCTCCCCACTCTACCCCCATTAAAAAAAACACAGAATCTACCCCACGCACAGTCCTTGAATCTAAACTAAAACACAGGTTTTGAACTACAACCTGTTATTTAAACAGCTACCCAAAGATGAAGGACTTCTAATGCTATTGTTTTGTCAGCACGAGGTGCCTCTGAAAAGTTTAAAGATCACAAACAATCACATTACTCACGTTTTGCCCACAGTTTAATTGCGCGGAGCGTGAGCCGGAAGTTCTCTTTATTTGGCACTAGGTGCAGTATTTCATCAGTAACTCTGCAGCCTGTAAGAAAAAACAGTTGAAGTACAGCACTTCCTAGTAACAGGTACAAGTCAGTTCTGTGCTATACTGGATCCATAGCTTACAGTTGATCCTGCAAGTCTACGAAAACAAGTTTGCATTACTTGCTTTGTATCACCTTAAAAATCAGAGGTTACACATAACCTTACAGGCACATAACATAACAAATTAGAGGTTACACATTCAGTATCACCTCAGGTAACTGGTGCCCTCAGCAGCTTTTTCATACTTTAGACTACAGCCAACAATTTTCAAGAAGGCCCTTCTACAGGATTCCGAAAGCTAGGTTTCTTCCGACAGCCAGGAACAATTAAACCAGTCAGTGTTAAACAGCGAGCAACTTCGGCTTCAGGTATTTTAAATATCCTTTTTCTTTTAATGAACTACCACACATTCTTCTCTATCAAGTGCTCTACCTATTCATCTGAAGCAGTTTCTGTGGCAAACTGGAACACCACACACACACCCCAATCAAAGAAACATGAAACACAGGTCTATCTAAACACACAACTTGAAACAGCTACATTTAAGCCCACTCGCCACCTCCTCAGATCTCAAGTATACAGGGGATCAGTTTCTGCATCCTGTAGAGAAACTTGGCGTGTGTAACGTGCATTCCATACCAACTTTAGTAACATTTTCTTGTTAAGGATGTGCAAATATGCTTACCATTTAAGCTCCGTATACATCTGATATCCAGGCTTCTGAGACACGAGTTGTCTCTGAGATCAAGATTATCAGCAACAATTGGCACAGACAGTCTTGCAAACACGAGATCGATCTTAAGAGGAAAAAAGTGCCAACCGTTAGAATGCCCTGCAGTTTGCAAACAGCACACTGGTGGGGGACAGTTACTCAAGTCTAGAAAGAGTGGGTAACATTGGTATTTAGAATTATGTGACTATAGATACGTCTCACAAGAGATTTATTTGCCAGAAGACTCAACACAATTTCTAGAAGTTCCCAATTTTATTTACAAAGCCTTCACTGCATCACCCCTTTCCTTTTAAGCTAGGGAAAGGCAGAGGGCATTTTAAGTTGGAAAAGATTACTCTAGACTTCGAGTTTCAATTAAAAGGGAACTTAAAATTATTCACAGAATTAAGACTTAAGTTCAGTCACCTCAACTATACTTCAGCAAAGGAGAGAGCATTTCCTTTATGCAGTAAGCCCTTTTGATCCTGAAGTATCTGGGTTTTAGTACAGTCTGAGGCAAGAAGATTATCCTGTGAAAGTCTGTACCAGACAAAGGCCACAAAAAGGTCATTGAATAAATCTCTTTGTGATAGCGATACCAAGCAGTAACTTGCTTCGGTACTACAGCAGGCAGGTCTTGATTCATTGTATAGGATGTATTCAGGATAGCTGGATTGCCGCACCTGACAAACCTAGGCGGGAGTCAAATGAGTCCTTTCACTTTCCATTTTCCAGATTGTTTGTCCCATGACCACTTCATTTTGGATGTGCAGCAAAACATTTAGTCTGCTCGCATGATTCGTACAGTGAACTACACTGGACACATCCCTCTGTAGATACCTAGCTTGGCAGAGCTAAGAAGACTTAGCAAGGACACTGCCTCTGCTCCCACTCTGCACGATCCTAGGGAGAAATGCTATTCAAGCAGGCTACCCTGGTCTACAGCACAGGTCTAGAAAAAGATGTCCCTGATGCTCCCATGCACCCCGAGGGGCTTATTTTCCTATAAGCTCCCGTTCTACTGCAATGTCTTCTCCTCGGATACCTTGCGGTCCAAAATAGCACAGTCACAGCTCCCTGGAAAAGTTATCCTATTCCAAAGCAGGAAAAAATTTACTCACTTCAAGAAAAAACAATAAAAAAAAATGCTTACCTCAATGCCATCAAACTCAAACTTGACAACCGGTACATATGCATCTTCAACTGCCTGGAAAGGAGAGGATAACTGTGTAAGAGAACATGGTTTGCTACTTTAATGTTTCTCCTGAACTACGATCAAATGCAGAATTTACACTGCTAACTACTCAGTATAAAGACTGAGCTGCTTCCAAACCAAAAGAATTGTTCCTAAGCTGCAAGCAGTACAGCAAGCACTAAGATGGTATAATACTAGCTTTAACAAGTTATTTAGCCAAGAGATTCAGAGGCTGATGACGTATTGTAATGAACAAACAGTGCACAATGAGCCATCAGTATCAGAGGTTGTAAGGTCCTTACCTTGGTGGTGAGGAAGAAAAGCAAGAGATTTCTGTAGCTATCTTACTACTGGTTAACATCCAGAGAAATCGAGAAAGTTCCGTCCGCGTTTGACAGCGTGCACTAGCCTCCTGTATTTTTATTTTCTACCATGCCTGAGATGCTATCAGCTACCTTATGGGACAGTTTTCAATTTTGTAGACCACTCGTCAGAACTGTGCCACAGCCCACTGAGTCTGTCTTCGGTCACCTAAACAAAGGCTCATTAGCTACGCATATGAAGTCTTTCAAAATGTCTGCACAAGGAAGACCAGGCTGAGAGAAACACTTCTCAGGAGTTCGGTTCTATACGCAAGGTACACAACATGTGCACCGGCGGGTCATTTTACAAGGCAGTTTTGTATAGTCACAGCACAGCTCCTATTGACTTTATGCAAAGCTGACTGTGCGTCTCTTCTACAAAGTCTCAGGCTGAGTAGCCAGAGAAGAACAGGACCAGAGGAGAATGAATTAGAGGTCCTAAAGTACACCCAGAGGAACACCATGGCAAAGGTACTGACAGAAACCTTTCCACATCACATTCAACTTCCTTAGCTCTCAGGATGCCCCTTCCTCTACCTGCATGCAGTTACCTTCTTGCCAAGCCCCTTACTACAGCTAAGATGAAAGCAAGGCTCCTAGGGACAACCTTGCTTTTGGATACTATAGCCCACTCATTCCCAAACCATGGGTAGGAGAGAAGTGAACCACAGAGATTCTGATCGGACGTACAGTCATTGGGGAAGGGAACCAAAAGCTTGACTTCAACACTTTCATGCTGTGTAGACAGTATTTTAGAAGGGGCTCAGAAACAAGTCCCTTTTCAATTTTGGTTTGTAAGACAATCACTACCAATAGGAATCTTTAACAGGAATATTCTTATTGTCGGAGTTGCACAATCTATCAAGGAGAGAGCTTGCTTACTCTTAGCTTTTTTACTTCCTCCTGACGTTTTAGTTTTTCAAAGAACGACTGAAAGAAATCCGATCTTTCTACATGTCTAGGAGCAACACAAGCCACGTCTATGTCAGCACCTGCAAAGAGATGCCATTTCTTCTGTTACTGTTGGAAGACACTTTCAAACATTACAACTATGACCAGACAACAAAAGTTTACCTTTAGTGTGTACTCCAAGCCTGTAAGAACCAAACGTAAATATTTTGCCACCAACATCTGCTACTACTGAAGGGGGAAGATTCTGCGGGTAGAAGAGAAAGAGTTTTCTGGCGAACAGAAGATACACGTTGACCTACGTCCAAGTTTAACTAGCATATAAGTTACTTAGAAAGACTACAACAGCCTCCATAAACAATGTCTTCTCCCTCCCATCCTGAGTTCTTAGTCTAATAGACTGATCCTGTTTTTCTGAAGGCAGTGCTTGCAACTCACAAACAACAGCAACAAAAAAGGTGAGTGATGTAGCAGTCGCTTCATCAATTTAAACAAATTAAGACCCCTTATCAGTCTTCCCTGCAGCAGACCCACATAAATTAACACCACCCAAGAGCCAGACCAAAGCAAGTCTAGAGTAATAATTTCAAACTCGATTGAGTGCTGTAGGCTGTCTGGGGCAAGTTTACTGCCCAGTTACCATCTATCTCCCCCCACAATGTCTTCTTTCAGCTTTGTTAACCGCTACAAGTCAACTGAGAGAGCCACTTCACAAATTTATTCAGTGCCCCAAGGACTTGAAGGTCTTCATCTGAAGTATCTTTTATACATTCTTTCAATGGCTCTTACTACAGATCTCCTCGATACTTAAGAAGGGAGTTAAATGTTGGACTTTAGCATAAATCCTAGTAGTATCGCCCTTGGAAGAAA
>JANHGB010161018.1:0-26017 GCA_026283785.1 Coracopsis vasa
CCCCAGCATCCCTATAGGCCCCCTTCAGATACTGGAAGGCTGCTATGAGGTCTCCACGCAGCCTTCTCTTCTCCAGGTTGAACAGCTCCAACTTTCTCAGCCTGTCTTCATACAGGAGGGGCTCCAGGCCCTGATCATCCTGGTGGCCTCCTCTCAACTTGTTCCAACAGCTCCATATCCTTCTTATGTTGAGTACACCAGAACTGCACACAGTGCTCCAATTAGGGTCTCGTGAGAGCAGAGTAGAGGGGCAGAATCACTTCCTTCAACCTCCTGGCAGCACATTTAATGTAAACTTCAATAATGAAATAAACTCGACTACAAAACCCTTCCCTCTATGACCACTATCTTCTGGAATGCCTACAGAACACCACAAAGTACAAATAGCTGAATTAGTATATTTTGAGCAATGGTTAAAACCACTGAAAATGCAAGTGAAGCAATAGCTGAAAAAAACCCTAGTAAAATGTAATGTATATTCATCATCTATTCTTCTCTGCAAATGATAGCAGAACCATATGCAGAAGCACTAATGCTATGCAAAAAAACCCACACCAGAATGCAGAAAGAAAAAGATTCCAAGATTTAAAAACTGGTCTTTGCAGTGAACCTCAGGGGGGAATAATCGCTTTTCAGATCAATTAGAATATTCTTCTTCTAGAATCCCATATAGTTTCTTAAAACTACACAGAAAAGGTTGTTTCTGAATTAGAAATGCAAAAAAGCAATACCTTCTTCCTCACTCCCCAAAACAGTGAAGCAGATACTTTCAACAGAATTGCATGCTCTGTCAAAGTGGTTTCGTCTGCCTCCCAAGACTCACAACTAGTCAAACATTAGTCAACAGACTTAAAACTATAAAATCGACAGGAGAAAGCTAATACTTTTAACAAATGTTTAGTAACCACATCAGGTGGGCAAGAAGAACTATTCTCGTAGGGAAAAAATATTTTAGAAGGCTGAAATTAAATTTCTTTCCCCACAATCTAATGTGCCAAATCAGTGAATTACATTTTGGCTCAGGGCTGAATTGCAGTGTAGGTGGACACCACAGTACTAATTCTATTCTGAACGTCTTCAAAAATTTTCTATAGAAAAACTTAATTTTAAGCAAAGTTCTAGAATTGAAGAGAATTTATTTAAATCTCACCTTATAAACTAAGCTGTAAGACTCTCTATTGATGGGAAAAGACAGTCTTTTGCAAAGATTTCATTGTTTATTCACCAGAATGTTTCTAACTACAGTTTAGACAACTGGTAGAGAATTATAGTCAAGATAACTGCAGACAACTTGGAAGTCAGTCTGGTATTTATAGCCATCCCTCAACTATTGCTTATGGCATGACACTTGAACCAACTATGTAAAGTTGTCACTGCTATAAACAACCACCTGAAGCTATGTAACCAGTCAGCTCCACTGATAACACTGCTGGGAAGAAGGAAGGGAGGAACCCACCTTTGCCACAGCCAATTCAAATTAATACTGACTTAACTGCAAGGATGATACTTGCTATATCAGATCTTTCTGTAACCTCTGCTTCCAATTTTATGTTCTGTTTAATGAGGAAGCCCTTACTTACATCTAACATCATAAGCGGTCTGTGGAAGGGAGCGCTGCCCTTGGAGGTTCTTGCAAAGGACATGGCACAATGATCCCTCTGGTCCTGCACACTACTACAAACACAACTTCAAATCGGAAATGAGCAAAAAAGGTAGGATCAGTCATCACCTAATTTTGTTCTAGTGTTTATATTACAAAAGTAACTTATTAAAGCCTTTTTTGCCACCACTACAAACTGTCAGTTATACAATCATAGAATCATCTCAGTTGTGAAAGACCTTTAAGATCACCGAGTCCAACTGTTTGCACAGCACTGCCAAGTCCACCACTTAACCACGTCCCTAAGCACCACATCTATATGTCTTTTAAACCCCTCCGAGGATGGCAACTCCACCACTTCCCAGGGCAGCCTGTGCCAATACTTGACAACCCTTTCAGTGAAGAAATTTTTCCTAATATCCAATGTACAGCTCTCCTTGTGCAAAGTGACAGCCATTTCCTCTGGTCCTATCACGTGCTACTTGGGAGAAAGGACTGACCTCCAACCACGTTACAACCTCCTTTCAAGTAGTTGCAGAGAACAATAAAGTCCCCCTGGGGAACACCACTTGTGACCAGTCGTCAACTAGATTTAACTCCAGTCACCACCACTCTCTGGGCATGGCCATCCAGCCAGTTTTTTACCCAGCTTGTGCAAGCCATGAGGAGCCAATCGCTCAAAATTATTTTCTATCAATCGTCTCTCACGTAACATAACGCAGTTGATAGTCCAAAAGCATTTTAAGACTTAAGCAAGCTACAGTTCAAATCTAAGGGGTTCCCACTGACTTAAGTGTGAAGTGGCTAATAATTTTCAAAATTGCTTTTATGCATGTCTTCATCTCACTGTCATTATGAAATGCCAGGCAAAGCGTAAGATGACTACTCTGCTGCAGAGCCAGGAAAAAAAGCTTTCCACATTGCTTTAGAAAAATGCCCCTTCAGGCACTTAAAAAAATAAGCCTTTTGTTTTGGCTGGACTGCAATGGGTTTTTTTGAACCTTAAGACTTGATAATCACCAAAAGGAAGTGATAAGCAGATAAAGCAGAACTTGCACTGCTATCCCACCAACTGTGGTGAAATGCTTTTCCCTTTTCTCTTGTAAATTTCTCTATCATTTTTAATTAGACCTTGAACTAGACAAGGATCTTTTTCACTTTTGTTTATAACTTTACATTCATGACAGAAGTACATGATACAAATTGAAGTTAACAATGATAAAAATAAAGCAAGAAAGTATCATTTATAAAGCTATAAAGTTTCATATAAACCCTTCCGATCTTACTACGGAAGGTGTTATTTCATCTTCAAGAAATGTTAACTATATCCAACATTGATTGCTTCATGGATAGGATTTTACGGTCAGCTTTATTAGAAGTGTAAATGAGTTGCAGTGATGGGCTGACTGACTTTGGAGGAAAAAAAAATCCTGGAAATCCGTACAAATAAAATAACCCATACAAGGAGTAGCTATTCATTTGGTGATCTGTAAAAAGCAAAGTACGTCGAAGTGTTTTATCTTTATTAAGATGAAAATTACATGTTCAACAGCAGATGCTTCTAATATAGGCAGAGAAAACCATTCTTAGGCAGACAGGGAGACCAATGTCAAGCTTGGCAGTCTACGAAGTGCAATGCAGCACCCATAAGTATCAGCAGTTGCAGTGTGAAGGCAGCAGAGTCATGTGCCATTATCTCTCTTGGCTCGACACTTGCGTTTTATCCTCCAAAACGAACTCAGCAGCACCTTGCTTTGTACTGTACCTAAGCAGAGTGGAATTGGTTTACACTCCAAGAAGTTAAAATCCAGAAGCAAAAATTTTCCTTTGGAAGACACATTCAAAGTTTGATACATACATCACATCCGATGGTGCATATTTGTGTTTTTCAAATTGACAATTCTTGTGAAACATAGTTCATATATATACACCTTAGGAGTGTTTAACAGTGTTGGCAGTTATTTTTCAGTAACAGTGTTGGTAGAGTGCAGCTTATGGGTCATGGATCAGGGATGTCACAAGCAGAGTCCATGCCCTAGGGTCAAAGCTGGTCTAATAACATGATATCAGTGTGCAGAAGTCGAAGAATACCAACAGCATCATGGACCAGATAGCCACAAGATAATTAATTAGGTCTAGATAGCTATCCAGACCTAATTTAGAGGCTATTTGAAGACAGAAGAGGCATGATTAATGCCCATCTTAGTTACCACAGATTTTGCATCCTTATTAAATCTCATTATTAAAGTCAGGCAGGGGACAGGAAAAGGACGACTGCAGAAAACCCGATCAGAGAAAGAAAATGCACATTTCCTTTGTAAAGCACATATTCTCTCCAGCTGTCTTCCCTTCTGTGGTGCTATGGTGTGACAACATAAGACTCCCTATGACTGGAGAAAAAAAGACAAGTGAAGGGTTTGCTTCAAAGGAATATAATTGTACTTGGGAGAAAAACATGCAAGGAGGAGGGTATGAAGATGACTTCATAATATCATTCAGAGGCTAGTTTAATCCCTTCAGAATCAGCACACAAAATCTTTTGATTGGGAAGACAGATAGAAAGGTAATTTCTCTCAAGATAAAGTTAGTTTTAATGAACGTTCTCCTTCCCCAAGAGGAAAACACAATCTTACCTGAAATTAAGAATTAGACTATTAACAAGAAGAAAAAAAAAAGGGGGGGAGAAAAAAAAATTACCTAAAACCAATCTATTGCTAACATAATACCACAAATAGTGTTGCAAAGCAGAGGCTAAGCAAAGACTCTTCTAACCTTGAACTTAAAAGTTAATGATATCATAATATTGAAGTGATTCTTAAAATGTAAAAAAGGTACAGCCTCTGCATGTATCACTTGTGTCACTCTTGCTTCCCATGCTGGGACCAAATGCTATACAGAATTATTTCTACAACACTAATTCATAAGCCAGACAGTCCAACTGTGATCTCTCTCTTGTGCAGTGATTATTCCAAAAGTCAAAGCAACTCTGCTGTAACATAAGCTGATTTCCACCAAAACCATTCTAAAATTTAAGAAGAAAAACACTAGTACTGTTGTTTGGGAACTAATCTTATTTGTGAATAAGGTATGGAATAGTAAGAGTTTGCACTGATTCCTACAGGACACTCATAGTGACCAAGCAATGAAACTGAAAACTGAACAGCTTCAGTGGACTTTACAAGTGCACACTCCTCTTCCCCTCCTGAGCACTGTTTAATATGCAACTGCACTATTGTGTTTCTTGTTAGGCAGGCAGCTTAAAATTGGAGTTGTGGGAGATGTGATTGATGACCAGAGTTCCCACAGCCCTTTCAATGAAACATATTCCATTTCCATTTCAAAATATGTTTATTATGAATTATTGGTTTGTCATTGAACTTGATGAAAGTGAATTTACAAGAGCAACTCAGACCTCTGCAAGGGAAAACACTTTAATCAGGCAACCTTTCCCTTAGTCTTTTCCATAGTTTACAGAAACAGACAACCTAACTAGAATTTTACTTTTTGCATACAGAACCAGTTTATTGATTGAGCACTGTTTCTTAGTATGGAAGCCATTTACTTGAAGTCAAAAAATGTGACCTCAACCCGTTACTCTCAAACTAAATCATTAACATCAGTGTCTCACGCAAAGCTTTATTTGTGAAAAATAATTAAAAATATCTGAATACTGGATAAGAGAAGAAACATCTTTCCAAGATGTCCAAACAGGAAGAAACTTTTCAAGCAGAATGATCCTTCAAGGATAAGCTGACGTAAGAATTTTGTCTAAACGTGCTTCAACTTCCGGACTCTCTGTTGTCTGAACAGCTCTAGTCTAGTTTACTGATCAAAACCAACACAATAAAAGAGAAGATGCCCTGGTGAACTAACTACACAATCATCCCACAGCTTGCCACTGCTTAACCAGCTGGCATTCCCTGGAGCGCAAGGACTGCCATCACTCACAATACAGCTGTTACACTGCATGCGTTCAGGAAATTGGGACGTACTCTAACATGGCTACTGCCGCTGTATCTCAGTCACAAAAAGTGTCATTTTATCAACAAAAAGAGGTTAAGGAAATGTTTTCCCCTGTCTTCTACAGCACTGGTTATGCAAACAAGATCCCTTTTTAAGGCACAACAGTTATCACTGGCCCTATGCAGAAGCAGCTGACCCTGAGGAACATTTAATGACAGGGTGTTAACATTCAACACACCAGAGCCCCTGGAGCTGTCATCTTAAAACCCCTCAAACTCCTTGGCATCAGTTGTTAAGTCAGCAGTTCAGCTGACCATAGATCTCATTTAAAGTAGAAAACATTCCTTGCCAGAGTGTGATGAAATGATTGCAAGGCCTTTAGCAAAGGATAAATTAGATTGCAATTAAAAGCATAAAGGAATCAGTAAAATGCTCCCTATGGAGGCGTTAAAGAAGCTTGTAAAGTCTAAGGTCATAACGTAGTACTGAAGGTCCATGTCAGCACAAACAGTGATACATTCTCATTTTCTTCACATTTTAATATAGGCTTCTGGAACCTCCCCATCGACTTTGGACCATTACCAGAAAGAAAAATAAAAAGGACAATGTTGACATGTTCCTCATTTCAATAAAGAATAGCTGTAGAGCCTCAACTGCAATGAAAACAACTTATATTTGGAAGATTAATGCTGGTGTTGCCACTAGTTACCATTGAGAAACGGCAGAAATTATGATACATTTTACAGAACCTTGCACATATGGAGATATTTTCATTAGTGTCTCAATGATTTCATTGCACATTGTAGGTTAGAATTTAGATCCCAATGGCAGAGGACAACACAGCAGGTCAGGGTTACAGTTATTAACTTGACAAGTGAAAAAATTTCTCAATGCTATAATTAATATATCTCATTGGTAACTGCTAAATTTCTCAATCCAGTCTACATACCTTAATCTAGTGTTGTTAGCACAGTAATACCCAACAGCTTGTTCAAACTGTCTCATTTTTTTCCCTTAAGATAGGTCTTGAGGAGTCACTCATTTTCAAAACCAGACTCTTCTCTCACCCTACAAATGAATTCATCCTAAGTTAAGGCAGGCTTTCATTTATTTTTCTCCTTTTAGTATTGTTGCATTTCTATATTATTCATTAAGTTCTGAAAACTCAAGTTACATGCCTCAAATAGGATCTTATAACATGCTAAACTTCCAACCAGTAAAAGCAAAAGTGATCTCAACCAATTTGACTGTCCTTTTGATTAACATAAAATTCCTAGTATAAGATGTAACAGTACTAGGGAGAAAAAAGAATATTCACCGGCTATGAAACTAACTTAGCAGAGAACTTCCAGACCCAAACCATTCTTCTCTTGTGGTGATTCCTATACCCAGGGCAATATAAAACCTAAACCAGCATTTCTTCCACCTGAAGAATTCTAGTCTGTCTGCATTTGGCTTTTTCTTACACGTGATGAGGAAGCCTTCCTGGTTTTGTAAGGTATCCTGACAATCCCGGACAGAAATCAATTCTACTTTTCTCAGTTGTCTTCAAAGTCATTCTGTCTACTACTTAATTCCTAGATAGGTGGTATCTAAAGAAATATTACTAAATATAATAAGTTAAATGTAATTAAAGTAGAAATACACAAAGTATTCATCATCTTTGATAGGAAATATTCTAGAATACCACTGCTGGAAAGAATATACCTAGCATACAGGAACAGCAGCAATATCTGAGCTCCCAGCAATAGAGATTTTTCCTGAAGAGTTAATTTGGACTTACGTTTCATTAGGATTGCATATTACAGTTCCTACTTAAGAGCTGATTTGCTTAAGCATACACCAGAGGATAGCCAAGCCAAAGAACAATTTTGAGAGAGCGACTAAATGGTTCAGTAATAGTTTGAATACTAGCAAAGTGGACATGATGTATAGCAAATAGGGAAACACTTATACCACAAACAGCATGACTTCAGTGTTAAAAATCTTTTCTGATTTGAAAAGAACTTATGTCTTTATTCACCAGCAAACAGCTGCTCTCAGTTAGCTTAAAAACTATGTACCATGTCCTCTCCTCCACTAGTACAAAAACATAATCAGACTGATATTTCATACTGCTCCAATCCTAAAGGCATTGAACATGACTTCCATTTCCCCGCTCTGTTTAAAATGGGCTTCATGGTACAAAGGTTTTTCCAGGTGAAGCCACATTCACGCTCAGGAAGTCACAAGGGAAAAAGAAAAAATGGAAATGATAATCAGAAAGGTACCAGAATTTTCTTATTCATCCAATTAAAAGCATATATATACATGTTGGTATATTTTGAATAAGTTCTCTCTCCACACTACAGGCAAAGTATGTGATCTAAGATTCTGTTTGGCTCTGCATTATGATGTACCACTGACATGTTTGGTTTCAGCAGTCTTCTATTCTGGGTTTTTGTCCAGACAGTGCTAGTAATCTGATTTACTCTAGAGAGTAATTTGCAGACATCTAATCTTATTTATCTCAAAGTTGCATGGTGTGTAATTCTATCTTCTACATTGTATGCCAGTAAATGTACAACTAACATGATATTCCATGCCTGTATAAGAGCTCAATCTGTTGATACATTACATGTAAAGCTACCTATTCTTAGAGAATAGGGTTCAAATGACCTTGGTTCCAAGGTCTGTCTTATCATCATTCATCCATTAGAGGACCATGAAAAGTAAAGCCAAATCTAAATAGCTAAGAAATAATAAAAAAACATTAAGCAAAATACGATGTTCCAGAGAAACCCATCACCTCTTAGATAACTACGTACATGTACAGATATACACATTGTTTAGCCCTATGATAGTGTTTTGCATTAAATAGCTTCAATTTACTTTCAGAATGCAATACATCTTGGAACACTCACACCCAATTAGATAAGCATTGTCTCCTGTTTTACAGTCTCTAGATGTGAAGAAGGCTGAGCTGATCAGTTTGAAGGCCAAGCAAGAACAATGTGCATGTTACAGAATGCCTGCTGGATTTAAGTGCTCAGCTTGACAAGATCTCATTCAACTGCCATGGAACAGTCCAAATATGTCAAAAGTGAGATTATAGGTCTCCTAGATACCTCAAGCTCAAATACAATACTATGTTTGTTGTGTTCTTGTTCTGCCTCTAATCAAGGGTAGTGAAGGGTAAAAGCCAGCCAGAAATAGGTTCATTAGTTGGGAAAAGAAATATTGTATTTCACCCCTTCCTCTATGATTCTGAATTTCTCATATCTGTAAGTATATCCTTATGTGGCTTCCAACACTAAAGGATTTTTAAGATTGGCTTGATTTCAGTTTCAGGTGTCAGTTTTATCAATCGTGTTTTTCCTCCAGATACATAAGCTACAGTGTGGTGCAGAACATAAGAGGGATTTGATAATCTTGAGAATACTATTAATAAAACAAAGAAAACACAGCCTTGCTGGTTTTTTCCTCCTCAGCATAGTAGAATAACTATTAAACAGATTTATTGATGGTATGTATGATTATTTCAGCAGAAATGTGAGGGAGCAATGGATCAGCATTCACACCTCATTTCCCACCACATCCCACCAGAACTGATGACCTCCCACAGTGCACTCAGCTAAGGGATAGTACCAGACAAGGTGAGAGAGTACATACTCAAGACCAAGGCATTCTTTCTCTTGTTTTGTCATAGGTAAGAGCATAAATTTGTTTCCCATACGTATAAATGTGTGGTTTTGCTTTGAATGCACAAAGCAGCATTGCCACATAATTACCATCTGCCACTTCAGAGAGATACAGCTGCTGGGTTTTTTCCAGTTTGTTTTGGTTTGCAACCTTTCTTCATGGATTTCATGCAACAAAGTAAATTACGTAATGTTAACTATTACAAAGCAGTTTTCCAAGCAACAGTGAGCAACACTTTAAGGACAGTCTCAACCATTCTCAGTAAAACTCAAGTCTTCAAATACACATTGTACCTTTAGTGTTTGCATGTAAAAGGCACTGATAGTGAAACAGGACTACTAGAAGACAAAGTAAAGAAATTACACTGCCTGGCAGAATACACATCCAGAAGCCCGTGTACCACCCAGTCCTAACAAAACCTCAAGCACACCAATGGGCAACATGCATCATGTTCAGTACCATGCTGAAAAGCACTGACATTTTCTATCACTGATAGACATTCCCCACTGACAAAGTTGAAAGCACCATGTAGGGGAAGCCTTGGAGCTTAATGCATATAAACAGTTGTTTGACACTGGTATTTATGCTCTGTAACCTGTAGAGTTAATTAGAAGAGTTATGAAATGCACCGCCAGCATTGACAGTATGCTCCAGTTGTAGAGAAGGGCTTTTGGATTATAAACCAGGTACTGGTCAATGCTTGATAAGCAAGTTTAATTTATTTTAAATTTAATCATCTCTGTTCAGTCATCACCAGTGGTTGCTATGTTCTAGCTGTCAAAGCATGCTTGCAATATGTTTTTAGTATGTCATACCTATGTATTCACATCCTGCTTTATACTACTTACGCAGCATCACAATTTAGCAACTATTTTGAAGGTTGTCTACTATATTCTTTTCCTGTTCCTTTCCCTCTGATAGGGTTCTTTTCAGACATGGCACGGGCTGAGAAGCAGCATGAACCCATACTATGAGGTATTACCAAACAATAGCCCACCACACAAGTGTACTAACACAAATACTAGCATAAAGGAATTGTACTTTGTGATCCTTCAAGGACATGACCTTTCTTTATGCCTTCATTTTAAGCACTGGTTAATTCTTAGCAGCTATCTGTAGCCTCAGACCAGCACATCAGTGGTATTTTTTAAAAATCAGTGGAGGGGGAATGTTTCAACCCCTCAATGCTCTTTGAACAATGGACATTAAGAACAGCAACGCTGTCTATCAGCACAGTCTGATTAAGACAGTATCTAAAAATGACACTGAATACAAGGCTCCCTCCACCTGCTGGACTTCCCCTCTTTAGACAAAGTTTGAACTCAAGGTCTTTGCACAAATTAACTTTTCTAACAGGAACGACAACCGGGGAGATAACAAATGTAAACTATGCTTGTAGAGACAGATCAAAAGTAACTTTATCACTGGGGCATCAGCCCAGGCACTCAAAACATAAGAAATCAAAGAATCAGCAATTCCTGCTTCTTTAATATGTAACTGGCATCAGTGAATTGAATTATTTCATTTAGATAAGCTTTCAGAAAAGCTATCCCAAATCCAAATAGCAGCTGTTCGAAAAAGGTCCCCAAAGAAACAGAAGGATAAGTTTAGAAAACAAAGCAGCACTGCTGTGAAAGTTCTATCAGTTACAGCACAGAACTGTGCTCTATCTTTAATAAAAATACACACCCACAAGTGAAAAAAATAACTGTGATACTTCAGAATATGTTTTCCATCTTTTGCAGAGACAGTTATTCCAAACAGAATAACTGTCTCTGCAGAAGACAGTTATTCTTTATGTCTTCTGCAGAGACATGAAGAATAAAATACGCACCTTGCCCGGATGAACTAACCTCACACACATGTATCCACCCTAATCATGAGAACGGTAACAACAACAAAGCAATTTAATTGTTGAGTGGTTCCTACTCGTAATAGACTTCTTTTAACAAAAATTTTCCTTAGGAAGAATGCGAAATTTCTCCCAAAGGAACAAATTTAGGCATCTACCACAGCACCAGCTTCATTCTCACCCTCACTCTATACCCTTCAGGTACCCCAATCCATTCATTTCTTTCCTATATAAACATTTATGTAGTGCATCTCTCAGGAGAAATTCCAGAGCAATGATGAGCTTGTTATAAGAATAACTTTACGCAGATTATTATTCAGCAAGTACACCACCAGCAAAATAAAACTGTCTTAAAACCAGCATTTGGCAGTGGCTATCAAATCCAGCTTGTTACACAGTGTTATCATCGTTCATAAAAGTGCACTCTAATTCAGGTAAATGAGATAGCAAGAACACAGTGACATTGTTAACTTCATGACCCATAGCCAAATTATTTAAAACATCAAACAAGTTCAATTTAATTGTAATGGATATACTATTGAAGAACTTAAACCACCTCAGCATGCCTTGTAGAATAACCTTAAGGATCTTTGTTTCCCTTTAATTCTGGTGTTTGTGTGTTTTTAGAATACTGCTTACAATCAATGTTTCCACTATGGAAGTGAATTCCAGTTTATAGCTGGTGCCATCCTCACAGTAAAATGACATCCGTGTCCTCCAAACCAATCACCACACCGTATTTTATACTAATAAAAGTACAAGAACTTGGCAACTATTATGAGGAAACTGAGTTCTGATCAGACCTCAATTCTGTCAAGTGCGATTTTGTCTTCGTAAAGAAGGATACTTCTACAGATTCTAAGGATACTTCTTAAGCATTTTAAATATAAAACACACAAAATTCACTTTAAATTAATTACCAACATAACTGTATTTTGCCTTGTTCTAGAAGCAATTTCAAAAGCAACACAAGTGCACTGTGGGCTTCCAACCAAAAGAAAACCCATTAAAAAACTCAGCTTTACTGCAAATGGCATGTTTAAATTACTCTGGAGATTGGCAGTCAAATCCAACGTACTTATTTTTCTTACCTGAATTATGAGTGCATTTCTTTCATCTACAGAGAGAGACTTCATGTCCAATATGAATGTTATGAAACAGAAATAGGAAAAGGGTTTTGTTTTTTTCCAAATTATTTGATTATGAGATCCAGAAGGAAAGTTACTTCCCACATAATGCAGAACAACATGATCTGTTTAAGACTAGTGGTACAAATCACAGTAAAGATTTGGAGCATTCAGCAAAATCAAGCAAATTATATTGTATTTCCATACTGGTTATTACGGTGTAAGGAAACAATCAAAAGCACACTTATAGGCAGTATAAAACACACAAGGAAAAAAACCCAACCTTTAATCAGCTTAGGCTGCAGTCTTTTGGTGCTGGACCACAACAGAACTCTTGCACCCAGCAAGTTCATTCACTAATGAAAGGCACCACTAATTAGCACATACGACTGTTAGAGATGGGTTTTGGATGCCCTTAATACCTTTAGAATGACCTTTGTTTCACACAAGACAACAAAAAGATCCACTACTCCGCACAAAATCCCTCTGTTAACATTACCCTCCTTCTTCTACTATAAATGCGAAAGAAATTAGTCTAAATGCTTTGTAATTTATTCACCCGCTACATGATGTGGGTGATGATTTCATAAGACGTGCTTGCTGCATTACCTAATCACCCCGTGCTTGGAATCTCAGTGTAGTGTGCCAAGCACGAGGAGTGGGGGAGTTGCAGCTTTAATTCTCAGCACAGGCTTATTATGCAAAACTAGGTTCTACAGAACTGGATTCAGTAAGATCAATGATAGTCTGTACTTACAATTTCATGAGTTACCACTTACAATCCTGTGTCATAGGGTAATTTGTTTGTGATAGGTCCTGTTAATAAAAATACTTCTTCATCATTCCTATTTGAAAGCTTCTTGAAACATGTATTTACAGTCAGGTCTTACTCCTGAGTAATCCCAGCACAGCTCAAAAACACATTACTGCACAGCATTTTTCCCCCTTAGCAACATTCCTGCAGAGCAGACCAGTGAATTATAGGAGAAAAATATTAGTAGTCAAAGGGACTCCCTGGACCAGCAGTCCAGGACTGTTAGTTAAAGCTGTCATATTGTTTAGAATTCCCATGAGCTGATCAAACTACGCCTTAAAACTAGTTAGATGCTTTCCCCTCTTACATCTCTATAAACTATTATTCCAGAATTGTCTTTCACGAACCTTTTTTTCTTGCACAACAGAGTTTATTTTTATTTCCTCTGAAATAGTCATGTTTCAAAACTATAATTTCAGCACAAGCAACACGTGCAGTGAGAACACAGCAGTCCAAATTTTACCATAGCCTGTACAACACATCAAGGACTCTGGAGTTGTGCATGGGTCACTGGAGTTCCTGTTGGTCACTTATGCCATTTTTACTAATGCTAGCTAAAGTGGAATTAGTTCCGATTTGCTTATTTTTGCTGTTAATTGTCTTTTCTTCAGCATCACAGATAATTAAACTGAGACTTTTAAAGTATATGTTTTTATTACAAATACATAGCAAATGCTAGGGCAACCAGCACTGCCAACCATTTGAAGACTTCAGCCTCTTGACTCTTGTCACATCCTGTCTGGATAAACACTTAAATCGCAAGTCTGCTCTATTCAGCAAAATGGGGCTCTGATCTCTGTGGGGCTCCCAAGCCTGCATTTAGCGCACACACACACACACACACGTTTCCATGGACCTGATGCAAATTTTCAGATATAACTACTCAAGTTACATATACAAAATCAAAATGGGTTAAATAAAAAAAAAATCACATAGGCTGAAGTAACAAGTAATATGAGCCCATGTACCTTGGGTAAACTCATTTTCCTTTGCAGAATACATGGCCATATATAGCCATAATTCCAATATTAGTTACATTACTTACACAGCCCTGAGGAGTACAACTTGGGGGTGTTGACTGACAAGCAGACCAACATGAGCCAGCAGTGTAAGCTCACAGCCCAGAAACCAACTGTGTCCTGGGCTACATCTAAAGCAGCGTGATCAACAGGTTGAGAGAGGGGATTCTTGCTCTCTATTCAGCTCTCATGAGACCCTACCTGGAATACTGTGTCAAGCTCTGGAGCCCTCAACATAGGGAGGATATTGACCTGTTGGAGGGAGTCCAAAGGAAGCTATGAAGATGGCTGGAGGGCTGAAGCACCCTTTCTATGAAGACCAGCTGAGGAAGTTGGCTTGTTCAGCCTAAACATAGAAAGGCTCTGAGAAGACCTCACAAGTCTTCCAATACCTAAAGAGGGCCCACAAGAAATCTGGAGAAAGACTTTTTACAAGGGCACATACTGACAGGACAAGAGGGAATGGCTTTAACCTGACAGACAGGAGATTTAGATTAGTTATAAGGAAGAATTACTTCCTTGTGAGGGTGGCGAGACCAAAAATTTAGATGCAACAAATGGAATCTTCCCTTTGCTATACTATTGCCTCACTTTATCAGTCTATACTGGTTTTAGCTCTAAGGCCAACACTGGTATTTTTCATGCTGTTTGCAGATTAATATATACAAATTTGTGCTGCATTAAAAAAAAAAATTCAAGAAACCACGTATCAAACCACAACCACACAACCAAATAACTCTATTGGGTTTGTGCTTAGAGTTTTCAGGTTTTAACCCCACTATTTTCAATCCTTCCACAGTCAATTCAGCAACATAATAGATATTTCCTGGTATTTTCACCAATATCTTTCCTTTTTCTTAGACCAAATGAATTTTCTAACACACCTGTATTGCAGGGAAGATACTTTTTCCAGACTTGCTTCTGAAATTTTACTGAGACCAAGTGCTTTCTGTACTGAAAGCCTTACTGTTGGAGGTGGAAAACATGACAACCTAATAATATGTTGGGACTTCAGACACAAAAGCGAGCTCAAAAAAAAAACACGGGAAGGAACTTTGGGATTATTTTCCTTCCACATTTTCAACACAGATGGGAAGGTGCTGTCTTGCTAGATGGCCTTGTTCTCTTTTTAGCTGTTTCAATGTTGTTTAAGGAACAAATACAGAAAGAAGGATTGGCCTCTGCGGTGCTGTCAGCTTCCCTCTTACTGCCTTTTAAAAATATTTGTTACTTAATAAGAAAAAGTCCTACCTCATGTAACTCAGTTTTACATTATTGTAATGAGTTAACTGTAAGATTGGTTTTGTTCATGTAACTGCCTGTCAATAGATGGACTGGAATCACAAATTCTTCTCTCCATAAAGACATCAGATTAAAATAAACTTGAAAGTACTTCTTCCCAAGTGAAAGCCATTCAATTCTCCCATCCTACAACTACATATTTCAACACTGCTACTCTGAAGTAGAAGAGAAAGCACACAGAGATATAATTTCACTCTTATAAGCCCTTCTCCAAATCCCATCCATCTACACGTAGGTGCAGATGTGTACACAGTACAGCAACAGCTCAACAGGATGTCAAGAAAAGATGTCAAGAGACTACAAGGGAAAAAAGAGTTCCCATCAAAACTACTCCTGGTCTCTTTTCTACAAAGCAGAAGCACACAGAGACCTGCAAAAGAGCTTTTATGCTACAAGTATCAGTCTGGAATGCCAGAAAGCCCACAGTCTGAGTGCAAGTCAGCCATGAGATTTGACAGCACTATCCATAAAAAGTGGTCAAAATTGTGTCAATGACAGCATACAATTTCACTATGGGAAATCTGATCTTCCACTATCTACTTACACTGACGTATAAACTTTTTATATTATTTATGCAATCTGGGATGTTCAGACACAAAGCACTGTCATTTTTTGTAACCTCTCAATCTTATACCCCTTCAACAAACCAATTTGGCCTTCTTGTTCAAATGGATTTAACTTTTACAAGGCTCCTATACCAACCATGTTTCTATTGTGCATTTGCAGTTTATTTGCTGATATGTGTGGGAAGAAAGTTAAGACTTATAAATGAAGGAAGTGAGTAACTGGTCTTAAGAGCTGTGTCTGCTAAGCCACTTTAGTCACTCTTCTGTAGATAATTCTAGCTACGCTGTTTCTATAAAGATAAAAAGAACACTGCACACATTCTTTAACAGACAGTTGAATTGAGATTTATAATTTATTTGGGAGAGTACCTGTGCTGCACTGTCATTTTCAATAACTAAAAAACGAAGAAAATTAATCAGGTTTCTTTGCCTGTGATTTCAGACCAAGTACATACTATCTCTGAATATTTCAATATGAAGAGATTTCAGTCCCTACGTCCAATAGTAAATATTTAAATTTTCCCCAAACCATTAGGTTGATTTCCCATGTCAAGAATCATTCAAAGCAATTACTTGAGATAGTGACAGAACCAGAGAAGACTGTGTTAAGGAATTAATAACAAACAGAAGTTAACTGCTTCAGAATTATTAGCATTTATGGTCCAGGTACCTTGTACTGAATAACTCCTTTTCTTCAGTAGATCCTCCTCCCAAAGTCTTTAGGTAAGTATATCAATCTCCAGCAATATTCATTTATAGGAAGTGTTGGCAAATGAAAAATTCTTAAAGACAGGAATGTTACAACAGAAAAAGAAAACGCATTGGTATTGAAGTATTCAGCACCAGAACTGAGGATTTGGGATATTTAATAGGTAATTTAACATTACTTGTCAGTAACCACAAGTCACAATTTTCTACATCTACTCTACAGCAAAAATCACTGCATTTCAGCTTTTGCTATTCTAGATATGGAGAATGTAACAGTGCATCATATATACATTGTGGCAACGTTTTAGCAAACTATGGAAATGTTGACAGTTATCATTGTGGAATTGCTGCTATAAGCCTTATGGACTTTTTGGTAACATTTATTTTCATTTCAGTTAACTGGCATTAAGTAAGGCATATGAAAGGCAGCTACAAAAGCGTCTCCAAAAATAAACAGGCAGGGTTTTTGAAAGCAGCATTTACACCACAGCTGCTTCTTCAATCTATCAGTTCTGGTTTAAGTCCCTCAGTGACCAAGCAAAATAAAATCAAGCAGAACTGTTAGGAACTTCAGTAATAACTTGACCATCTAATCCTTCTCCACTGCATCGGGCATTTCAGTATCCCCACAGCAGAAGGGAGCAAAGGGCACCTTATGACTGAGTAAAACTCACAGAGCACTAGCGGCAACACATATACATTTGCACTGATTTCTAACATCACACTTCATCTATTCCATCTTCAAAACTCTCACTTTGAAATACTCCAGGGATTTGTTCTCTTCTTTCCCTGAGCTGGTATGAATTAGTGTTGTTTCTTAGGTCTAAAATGCTGTCTGTTGTAAAACCTTTTAAAATTTCATATTGTGTAACCAAACTTACTTCATATCCAGCTACTTATTCTGCCTCATAATTCAGCTGTTAAACAAGCCAGTTCCCACTTCTACTGAGTATTTTTTATTATTTCCTTTTAAAATTTCCTTTTAAAATTCTAATATTCCTTTATACGATGTGTCTCTGCAGCCAACATGTTCTGTTCATTTAGGCAGAGGATACATTTGGGGCAGTGTTCCTTTTTAACTGAATGCCTAAGCAATCTTTGGGCTGCTTCCATTGTAGGATACAAACAAAACCATAAAATATCAGAGTTCAGAGACAGAAATGCATATTGATAACTAAACCAGAAAAGGTAAAATGTAATCAATGCTTATTAACTTTCATATAGGATCTAGAGACTTTTACTTTAAAATTGTTTTACACTGACATTATAATTGGCTTCATTAGTCTTGAAAATTGTCGCTGCAAGTCAGACAGGCTGACTGCCTGGCTCCTGCAGCTAGGAAATAACATTAGAAAATGCTAATTGTTAAATGAAATTTCAAGCTAAAATATCCTATATGGAAGCACATTGCACTTTAAACGCATAGAGTTTTAGAGCAGACAAGGAGAAAAGGGATTTAAAAATGCAAACTCAAATCATCACCAAAATGGGAAGTGGGGTGCATTATAACTTTAAAGATTGAAGCTTATTCAGAAAAGCACACACAATATACCCAGGAAACACTAAAGCTTCTAATGAAGCAATTTAGTGAAGAAACAACCCCTCCATGCTCTGCTAAACAGTTGATTCTGTACTGCTCAGTTTTTCTAATATTTTTAAGAAACACCACTTAATAGGAATTTCAAGGAAAACTTTTTTATTTCAGTTAAAGACAGATATTGTTAAACAGCAGAAATATTTAAAAAGCTTCTTTCCATAAATTTTAACATATTTGCATTCTCAAAGTACTTTATTGGGTGGATTGAGGGAGGAATCGATTATGAAACCTGACTTAAATAAAATGGTTTTAATGAAGTCCTGCGTAAGCAGAGATTTAGATCTTCACAGGTTTCAGCTATTAAATACTTGGGTATTCAAGTTGGCATCTAATTTTCATCTCTTCCCCAATATTTCTTCATTAAAATATTAGCTAAAATTGAAAACGTATGTGAAAGAAGTCATACTCTCTTCTACATAATAGTTTCCAAAATGCGTTTTCACCCAATTACTCTATTGAGGCTTCTTGAGAGTGTTGATATCTCCACATGAAACCCAAAATGGCTATATCTCAAGAAATAAGCTATTTAAGAATCACTTTGAAATCTGTCATTTACTCAATTCTTCAGTGGCATATGACATAAGAGGAAAAAGAAGAGGAGACAGTCTCCCGATCTCTCACATGGGAGAACACATGTTAGCCAAGAGAAACTTCACAGGTCTGCAAAGGCAGTTCATAAATCTTAACAGACTTTGAGAGCTCTGCTTCAAGTTCCAGATGTAAACCCCATGACAACCTTGGCTAGAAACTGATACTCTGTCACACTGCCACCATTCAGCTGCCACCACTTCTAAGATGGCAGGGAAAGAGTGCACCAGTACCTGCACCTGGTGTGGATGAATTATACATACATACACAGATGCACAGAGCTATTGGTTACTGCTTAGACTTAAATAGAATCAGGATGCATTTATCTGCTGGCAAAAGCTATCAAGCAGCAGCACCTTTGACACTTCTGTGAAATTCAGTGTTCAAAAGATCACAAAGAAATTCACATTTATATGTTCTGTAGCACACTAATCCAGCAAGATGCATTTTCTATTTCCCCATGTGCTTTGTAAGAGATAACAATTACAAATGCTATTTTCTCTTGTAAGGATAATGTAGTTTTTAAAATAATGTTTATGTATTGCTACAAGATATGTTTTCCTGCAATTGCTCAGATAGCTACTGGAGACAAAAAATAGCTTTGCTTATTATAAGATTCCCATTAAAATTAAAAGAAAATAAATAACAAAATCACCAGACCATTATGCTGTGCAAAGGAACCGTTCCCTCTTTTCTCTGCCTAGCCATAACAAAGTAGTAATAGCTGTACTTTGTTGAATCAAAGTTCATCGTAGCACCAATTTGTAACACTGTAGTCTGTCTTTACTTCCCACTGTGGCATAAAACAGATGCCTATAGAAGTGTCTTAGGACAAGGCAAAGACTATCATAGTTTTTCTCAGACTGTTTATATTCATAGAGCCCAAGCCAGAAACGAGCTGTGTATGAGTTCTCGCTTCATTAACATTTTCAGTCTCTTACTGAACCCATGCAGACCTTTCATATTCACAACGTCTGCAGTGAAGAGTTCCGTAATCTGGAGTTCTCATGTTTATGTGGATTCGGATCATGAACAAACAAAATATCATTAAGCAGTACTCAGTAACAGATCCTTAAAAACACCCCCTATAGAGTTTTTGGAGTTTATTCTCTTTAACAGTACTAATGGTATAAACCACAGCCCTTGAAAGAAGCATCTCGGATCAAAGAAGACTGTACTAAGACACAAATACAGTGGTTTAACATTTTCATTTGCATGCCATAAGGACTTTGGCAGTTTGGTAATTTTATTCAAGGGAAGCTTGTTTATCCACTGTTACTCTTCAGATTTTCTTTGAAGTTAAGTTAGTTATCAAAAGAGTTGCTGGGTTAGAATAGGCATTCCTTTATATAAATAATCAGAATACAGAAATATAAATGAAGGTAAGCTCTGTTCTAACTCCTCATGGCAATTTAAGTCTATGAAGTCTAAAACACTTACTGAAAGTTTAGCAGTACATCCTCTCAACACATAACACTGCTCTGTGACAAAATACATCTTCCTTACAGTACCACTTTTGATAGATATAGCTGGTACATCTAACATCAGCTGACTCAGTCCATGTAAAACCAGACATTTCCTTAATCAATTAGTTGCTGAATGACTTCCTAACTTCTGTATGAATCACGATTAATGAAATTTCAAGCATCAGGGACCTTTTCTGTTAGCACTTGAAGGAAGTACACTTCTGATCTCAAGCATACTCTTATCAACCCTGAAAACTAACCAGACAGTGACCCATATGGTACCCTACAAATACAGAAGTACTTCCAAACACAGAAGTACCTCAGTACCTGAATTAAGAAAAGTTACTCCGGCTGTTACCTGCACTTCTTGTGAGAGATTTGTGTGAGATATTTATAATAGCAAATACCATTGTTTTTGCAAGTTTTTTTCTAACTGATAGAACACTGTTGAACAAATACAGGCAAGAATAAATGAAATGCATATCCTTTCAAGATTTTGTAACATTCCGTAAAAGCATCTTGGGTTTTTGCAGGTATTTCATAAAATTTGCTTTAAGAAGTGTTGGGGAAAACAAGAGGATGAATTCTCATGGGACTAATGTCAGCACACAGGAAGATCTTGCAAGGACTATAAAAATTTCAGAGCCTGGCAAGTAAAGTGGTCTTAAGTTTTAAAGTGTTTGACTAGAATACTGTGATAATTCTAAAACTGGTGAGTTCGACATACTAAAGATTATTAACACCACAAGCTCTCCTGAAGTATTAATCCACAATCTTCTTCACTTTATTTATTGAAGTCTAGCACTCAAATCCAAGGCAACTGCTATGACGGTACTTTAGTATTGCTAACATAACTCAAACAGTACATGTGAAGATGAAGAAAGCATTGACAGTAAGAGGAAATTAGTTTGAGCTTTCAAGCAGGTAACAGCTGACTACACCCTACTTGTGCAGAACATCATAAATCTAATATTCTATCTTACAGATAGCAATAGAGTTTGATGAAACTGCTGCTTAACTTGAAGTATAGCAACAAGTAACCAGAGGGCAGCAAATGTGACTGTGCTGTGCAACAGGTCACTGTTACCATGGGATACTTGTGAGATTCTTTAGGGAAGGCAGTTTTATGGGAATTACAGTTTGTAGTAGAAAAAAAAAACAAAAAAAAAAAAACCCAAAACTATTATTTTGACATAGGGAAGCAGTTCAGTCCCTATTGTTGGTTTACATTCCTGACTCCATCCTCAACAGAAGATATTGAGGTTATCACTTCATGTAGTCTGATGCCTGCAGCGAGTGGCCACTTCTCTTGGTAGTTCAAGGCATCCATCTTAGAATTAGAATTACTGAGGAAATTAGAAGCTTTTTGGAAGGAAACTATAAATATGATATGATTTAGTACAAATTCGGTTCTGAAATAAAAAAAAAAATCAATTGAAAGATTTGAAATGTTCATTCAAGACATGAATTTAGAACACAAAATATTTAAAAGCCTTTATAACCATAGCTGCGTTATTTCCCCTCATGAGAACATCCAGTGCCCCTTCTGTAGGCACATTACGCAGCAACTCTCACAGAACTACAGGGGTTACCTTGCTGACTGGGGTTTATATGCAACTTCAATATTCACTTCAAATGAGAGATCAGAGAGGTAACGAATATTTTTTGCATTTTAAATGAAACTGATCAAAAGTGAATAGTTGAAGATTTAAAAGCACGAAGATACACAGTCTTGTATTTAGATGATATATCATTCAACATGATCTTAATAGATACAAAGTCACAGAGTCAAATGAGTAGTGTAACTTAGAACTACCTGTATAGCCTAAAACACTTTCACAAAGGGCTGGCCAAGGTTCCGTACAGTTCTTGGTGAACCATAGGAAGATGGACACGTCACATCAAATCTGATAGAACAGCTCTCAGCAACAAAATCCACTTCAACGTTAAAAATGCACTGCCAATTAGTTTATTGGCTTTAAAAATACATAACTTTATTTTCCAATCACCACCATAATAATAGTTACAGTCCTTGACGCAAACATTCTGAGGGAAAGTGCTGTGAATTCCTATAATGTCATCAGTAAATGGACCTTGTGTTGCCTGAAACAAGAGGCATTGCTTTTCCTAAGAAAAACATTTATGTTCATCAGTTGTTTGTCATGCCCTCTTCGAAGAACACTAAAAAACTTAAGTGATACTTCACTTCCAAATAGGATTTACCAAATCTACCTGCTAAAAACAAACACACCACACAAAACCTGCAGTAACTGAAAAAATATCAAAAAGTTGGCAAATCCTCAACAACAGAAGTTGGACAGGTAAGTGAAAACTGCCTTCTGTGCCTGAAAGAAAGCCCATTTAGAGAACATGTGGCTTTACATCATCTACACATCAACAGGAAATTCATAACCCTGAGCCCAGCTAACAGTTCAACCTGGCAAAATATTACATTCTACTATTCATATCACGTCAAATAGGACATTTTTTAAAGAGATCAAAGTTGTATCAGATGGAGAGTTCCGATTAAGAGTACTTGGTTCTGGAATCACAATAAACAAGTTTATTTTGCACTTCAAAACATCAAATGACAGACAGAAGCAAATGTATTCAACTTAAAATCATTTTCTAGAGTAAGTAAGCAGCTGGAACTTTACAGTCTTCATTGCATTTTTAAACTTTTCTCCATAACATAGATGTTTCAATGGAACAAAACAAGCAAAGCAACAGGGAATACATTAAGAATAAAATTGGGTTGGTAGATACAGTCAGCACAGTTCAGCCAATAGCTACAATCTCAGTATGCTTTCAGGGGCTATTTTCCTCACTTCAGCATTCTGTTTATTGTTTTAGCCCATATGCAAAGCATGAACACTTAGATGTATACTACTCTCTTCCATCACAGATTTTGTTTGCACTTAAACATTGCCACAGTTCAAAAGATATAGCCCCCTCTATCTACTGTAGATTAAAAAGGTTGTCTTACAGAAGGCTCTTCCCTGTAAAGGAAACACAGTGATTATAATTCACTTTTTCTTCCTGATTATACAGTCTCCTTCCATTTACTAGCCATGGGTTCTCAACACAGACACTGCCCATTCCCATGGCTATCAGTAGGATTCTTTGTGCTCCTTCAGCTTTGAAAGGCAAACTAGAGGATACTGGAACATTTACCAAGATACAGAGAAATAAATTTTCTATTGTTGCAAGCACACTGAAGTCCTCCTTTGTTTGAAAGCAACCACTGATACTTAGCCTATTTGGTTCCTAGTTCCTACACCTCTCATGTGAGCACTGGAGCTCAGTGTGGTACTTACAACAGATAACTTCACCCAGTGCTACTAGTCACATCACTTAAGAGCACATCGGAGGTTTTTTTGATAGAGCAGCAATGAACTATATATATGTGCATACATTCGATACAAAATTACTTGATTCTCAAACTCCAAAGGTTCAGAGGAGACTGTATTTTTGCCAGGCCCATCATTCTGTCACAAATCTTCCCAGTCAATCAGACTGCTCATAACAAAAGGAAAACGCTGAGGGGAATTTTGTTTCCTTTCAATGTAGAAGACCAAATATCAAAGCATTTTCAGCAAATACTTAAATGAGACACCCAAGTCACCAACCTATTTTGGGAGCATAAATGGAAGATACCAGACTTGACTAATTTCCCATCTGAAATTCAGGTGTGACACATTGATGTGCTGCTTGACTACAAAGATAATGGGAGATACAGATTTCAGTTTACAAAGTAAATAGTATTGAAAACTTCAGTAGGCAGATATAGTCTCTTAATTTTTAAGAAGAGCAATTTGGGAAAACATCTTAATTTACAAGTGTCAGATATTTATCCAAATCTGAGAAGAAAGTAAACAGAAGAAAGCTTAGAGTTTAGCTCAGGGCAATCTGTACTATCACCAACACAGAAGAAGGCTCAGGGGGATTAGATCTCTCACCTATTAAGTATTCTTTTAATTCTAAATCTGTTACCACCCCAACTTTCAGAACTGTTTCTCTGAGGTTCTGTATGAGGATGTTACAGTAAGATTCAGACATAATAAACCAACTAGCCCATTTACTACAGTTATCTGCCCAGTTTTATAATTTCTTGCCTGTGTTAAAACCAGAAAGATAACATATTTCCTGAATTTACATTGTCCAGATTGAAAAGAGCGAAGGGAGAAAACCAACAGCGAGAAAAGGAAGACATCCACACACTTCCCAGATCAATAGAACACATGGGAGCAAAACTCCCAACACTGCACCACCGTTTCCTCAGGCCTTCAACTCCCCATGGAGATCAGTCCCACAACTAAAGATGAAATCCAAACAGTATCCACTGCACTAAAAAGGCTGTTGGTTAGCAAACAGGCATCCAAACTCTGCCACACCTTGAATCCTAAGCCAACTGATTAATGTTAATTGTCAGTGGCAACAGCACCCTTCCACAGGAGGGGCTGGGGATTTCTGTTCTTCGCTGTGTTTTCTTCATAAAGCAGTGTAGGCTTTTCACTTCCTGCTTCTCTCTTTGAATCTACTTCTCATTAAAAAATGACTGAGGCCTGATAGCAGGTGTTTTTTTAAAATACCAAGGAGGCTTGGCTTGGTATTTTAGAAAGCACACATTTGGATTGGGGGTGGCTGAGGTTTTGGGGTGCAGTTGCAGTGATGGTGGGGGTTTTAAACAGAAAGAAAAGGAAAAAATGAAACTCCTCCAGAGGTCTTCCAGGAGCTGATTCTTCTTAAGCATAATTTGGAGGTAAGAATGAAAATAAAAGTCAATGCTACAATCTGAACTACAGCTGACAGTCTTCTCTGTAGTGTTCAACTACATGATCGCCTTAGTATTTTTATTCCTTAAACTGAAGATAATCAAGCCACAGCCAAGTCCTATTCAGCAATTCATTTTGCTCTGGCAACCACAATAGTGCTATCATTATTAATGGCAGAAATCATAATCTGCTTTCCCAGCAACAACTGTGATGACACAGATCAAAGAGGAACATTAACTGACAAGGAACTAGAAATAAAAAAGTTTGCTTTAGATAGAACACAGTAAGCACTGAACAAAATGCAGTACAGAGGGAAAAATAATGTACAAAAAGGCTGATCAAATCTGTTTTCCGAGGATTCTTTACACATTAATCCTGAAGCTATAAGGGTAAATTGCAACCTGCTGGTTTGAATCATCTGCTCAAAATACCTTATTAATTTTATTCTTTTCTTTCTCCTCACTGAGAAGGAGCTGTGCTCTGCACTTTGCTCATGTAAGCGAAGAATTATCTGATAGGTTCTGAATCCTCAGCTCCTTTGAGAAGACGATATCTACATACACATGGAGCAGCTACTACTCTGTGCTTCTCTAACCAACGATGCAAGATAAGTAATAAAGCTATCCAGGGCACTGAGGAACAGCCCAACAGAGATTCTAATCTGTGCTATCATCCCATGACCCCTCAGCCCCTCTGTATTGGATAACTCTTGTGCATGGCATCTGTTTCAGTGTAAAAGCATACACAGCACACTTCATTGCAGGCAATTCAGATTATTTTTCCATCGCTACAGCAAGCACACAGTTAACATTCCTCTGCTCCCTGAGCAGCTTGTACCAGGGATAAAATTTCACCTGCACATTTCACCAGCAAGTTTATAGACATGATAGAACAAGTAGGATTTCAACCTTAAGCATATAAGTAATATTTCAGTTTTGTTTCAGCTTCTGTTCTTCAAG